>CM035118.1:124831752-124841752 GCA_020205555.1 Panax stipuleanatus
TTTATGCGATTACATACAACTATTATAAGGATAATTTCGTTAATTAGGTCCTTAAACGTGTCGATTTGAAAATACAACTATTATAAGGATATTCCCAACATTGAAAATACAGTTTTAATTTAGGGTTAAACGTGTCGACCTATTAATGACACGAAAACCATATAGACTTAATACTAACCCTATTATTATATATTGTGTTTCAAATTATCGCGCCTAAATATGATAAATAATACAGTAAAATTATAGAATATAGTGGTTAATTACCTTCCCCTAATCCCCTCCATTTTAAATTTTAACTTAAAAAGAGTATTTTTTTTATCTTTATGCAATTACATATAACTACTAATGTATAATTTTGGGATTAGTATAACTGTGCAATACATATATTAACATGGATTGATATTCCCAACATTGAAAATACAATTTCCCAATGATTTTCGTAATTAAAGTTAAGGTTTATAACCTGAACGTAGGTTAAACTATTTATCATTGTATTAATTAAATTTAAACAAATTTATATTAATATAATTTTGAGCTTAAACTACCCCAGAAAACAAGAGGTGAATGAGAAAGTCTTTTGGCGTTATATAAGACGGAATGAATGTGTCAATACAATGTGGAATGAATTTTCATGCCACTCAGTAGGTCCACTCAATTTAACATGATCATTGACTCGTATCGTTGAAATTATATATATATATATATATATATATATATATATATGGGAGCATTTCAATAGCATAACTCTTAAAAGACATAACAAGCATAACACTTTTAGCGACGGATCAAACCGTAGCATGTCCGTCGCCATAGGTACGTCCGACGATATAGGTCTTATCCGACGGACGGACTTATGGCGACGCATTTAGCGACGGTTTGGTCCGTCGCTAAAGAGGAGTTATGCTCTTTAAAGAGTTATGCTCTTGATCAACATTTATATTCAACAACATTTACATTTATATATAATTGTTGATTGATTTTGCTCATATATAATTGCCATGACGATGATGATGATCAAAAAGCTTCATATTCTCCATATTCTGTATGTTGTTGTATTAATGTTTTTGCTATGCATTAACTCATTTTCCCTTGGTTTCGACTCTAACAGCACGATGGTAAGGTGCATTGAGAGGGAGAGACATGCTCTGCTCATGTTCAAACGAGGTATAATTGTACGATTCAAATGGAACGGAGATATTTCTTCTTGGGGAAGCGAAGAAGAAGAAGACTGTTGCAAATGGAACGGAGTTGAATGTAGCAACCTCACAGGTCATGTCACTTCTCTTAATCTTTCAGGTGTTAAACGTATTTCAACTAAGATGACTTCTTCATTGATTGAGTTGAAAAGTTTGAACCACCTAGACTTTTCTCAAAATGATTTCGTAAATATGCTCATTCCAAATTTCATAGGTTCCCTCGCCAGTTTAGTTTACCTAGGTTCCCTCAACATGTTTCCCCTGATCTCCAATTACGTACATTGCCTATGAGATCTTGCAAGTTAGGACCTCGATTCCCTGAATGGATTAAGACACAAAAGTTGAAATTGCTTGATTTATCCAACAATGAGATTTCAGGTTCTATTCCTACACGGTTCTGGAATCTAACAACTGAAATGTATTACTTGAATCTCTCTTCAAACAAAATCGGAGGCATTGTACCAAACGTAAACTCATTAATTTTTCAAATAGATTTGAGTTCTAATAATTTTGAGGGTCCAATACCAAGTTTTCTTGCCAATGGGATTACATTAAATCTCTCAAGAAATAAATTTTCTGGCAACCTCTCTTTCTTACAAGCACCTACACGTGGACTTTTACAATATCTTGATGTCTCGCACAACTATTTATTGGGGGAGATTCCTGATTGTTGGATAAATTTTAAAGAGATGGGGATTCTTAATTTTGCATATAACAATTTGTCTGGGGGAATTCCTAGCTCATTGGGATTTCTGATGCATCTTCAAGTACTGGATTTACACAGGAACATGCTCTCAGGAGAATTACCCATGCTCTTAAGAAACTGTACGCAACTAAGTTTTTTGAATTTGGGAGAAATAAATTTTCTGGACATATTCCGGCATGGATGGGCGAAATATCAATGTTGTACGCTTTGATCATGTGATCCAATGATTTTTTTGGAAGCATACCTTTGCAGTTGTGTCGGTTAGAGAATCTTCAGTTGTTAGACCTATCTACAAACAACATTTCTGGAAAATTTTCTAGATGCTTCAATAATTTCACTAGCATGATTCGACAACTTGGAACTCAATCTAATGTTGTCGAGCATGAATACATGCGTTCTGATGGGTCCGATCCATTTTACGATCATGCACCAGTTGTCTGGAAAGGAGGGGAGCAAGAATTTGGGAAAAATCTCGAATACTTAAATATCATTGATCTGTCAAGTAACAAGTAAAATGGAGAACTTCCTGAGACGATATTCGCTATACAAGAATTGGTCGCATTGAACATATCAAAAAATGATATATGTGGAAATATCCCTCCAGAGATCGGTAATTTGAAGTCACTTGAATCTCTCGATTTGTCCAACAATCGAATTTCAGGTGGAATTCCAGCAAGCATGTCTTATTTAACTTTTCTAAGTTATCTAAACTTGTCGAACAATAACTTGTCAAGAAAAATCCCAGCGGGCATTCAACTCCAAAGTTTTAATGTTTCCACATACATGGGTAATTCTGCACTTTGTGGGACCCCACTTGTACAAAAATGTCGTGGAGACGAATCATCTCAAGTTCCGTCTATCTTTGCTGGCAATGAAAATGAAGGAAAAGATGATGAGTTTGATAGATGGTTCTACATAGGTGCAGCACTAGGGTTCAGTACAACATTTTGGGGAATATGTGGAGCTTTATTTCTCAACCGTCGGTGGAGACATTCATATTTCCTCTATCTAGACAATCTGAAAGACTGGATTTATGTCACTGTAAAGGTTTATGAAGCCAAACTCCGGAGGATTTAAAGGTAAAATCTAGTTGATTTTTAGAGTCCAAATAGTAGTAATTAATTGGATTGGTAAATTGTAAATAATCTTAAACTAACATTTGTGTTTTTCAAATGGTATGCTGCTGGACATGCATGAGGAAGGAGCTTAATTTTGCGTTATTTGCAAGAAATGTTCATGATGGTATTATGATGGTAATTTTTAGTTGGTGTTTCTAAGATGCCATAAAAGTATATTATGATTTTGTATTACTCTTCTTGGTGTGTATTTAAGAACTAAAAATAAAGAACAATACATTTGCTTACTCTATTATTATTTTTTAAACATAATTAATATTTTTTTTGAGTATTTGTGATGTCCACTAGTTACGTAGACCTAAAAAAATTAAGTAGGGGCGAACTATAAGTTAAAAATATTTTGCAATATTTTAAAGTGGGGCGAGATATAAGTTAAAAATATTTTGTCAAATAATCCCATTTGACCAATTAGACACCACATAAGTGGTACACTTGTTATTCAAGTGTTCTACTTCTCAAAAGAGTGGTGTAAATGGGGCACAATAATTCTTACTTAATAATTTTTTATTATTGGTTCTTTTATTGGTATTAAACTTAAAAACAAAATTGAAATAAGTAATTAGCTAAGAATTGATCTTATTTTTTAATATATATATATATATATATATATAGGAAAAAATAATATCAAACATGTATTTACTATGAATTCTTATAGAGCATCTATAGTACAATGAAAACGAGAAAGAACAATCATAATTAGAAACTGAAAATCAACACCCGCTATTATTAGTAGCGGATCATAAAAAAACACTTAGGGTCCGCTAGTAATAGTAGCGGACGTCGATTTTGGGTTTGGCTTTACCAATAAATATTTATGGTTTATTAACTAGGGTTTATGGTTTATTAATTAAGGTTTAAGATTTTTTAGTTAGTTAATAAACCCTACACCCTAAACACTGGTTAATAAATCATAAATCCTAATTAATAAATCCTAAATTCTGATTAATAAATCTTAAACTCTAGTTAATAAACCCTAAACATTTATTGGTCAAGTCAAACACTTATTCTGATTAGGGTCCGCTACTATTAGTAGTGGATGATATGTGTTTTTTTACCATCCGCTACTAATATTAGCGGACGTCGATTTTTAATTTGTAATCTTGGTCGTTCCTTCTTTTTTCAATAGTATAGATGATGTATGTCCTATCAGGATGCATAACAAATACATGTTATGGATCACTACCTATATATATATATATATATACATATATATATATGGGGTTCAATCCATGGCAACCGGTTGTCATGAATACTATTCAGCAACCAATATCTCCACCGTTGATCAAGTTAATGAATGACTGAGATTTAAAAAAGAAAAAGAAGAGCCGCTATTCCAAGGAGCAACTTGCTAAAAAAAAAAGAAAAAAAAAAAGTGACCGCAACTCATAGTAGCGGCTTACCCTGCTTTTACTTTAGTCCCATTTTGTTTGTCTCCATACAAGTTGCCAAATATTATTAATAATAAAATAAATATTATTACAAAATAATATCATTAAAACCTACAACAAAGTAAAAAATAATATTTATTTTATTATTACTAAAATTTTATTATAATAAAATTACAAAAATAATATTTATTTTATTATTAATATTAAATAATATTATTTTTGTAATTTTATTATAATAAAATTTTAGTAATAATAAAATAACTATTATTTTTTACTTTGTTGTAGGTTTTAGTGATATAATTTTGTAATAATATTTATTTTATTATTAATAATATTTGGCAACTTGTATGAGTAATTTGTATGGAGACAAACAAAATGGGACTAAATAAAAGCAGGGTAAGCCGCTACTATGAGCAGCGGTCACCTTTTCTTTTTTCTTTTTTTTTTAGCAAGCCGCTCTTTAGAGTAGTTGCTTTTTTTTTTTTAAAAATCTCAGCCATTCATTAAGTTGATCAACGATGGAGATATTGGTTGCTGAATAGTATCCATGGCATTCGGTTGCCATAGATTGAACCCCTATATATATATATATATAATCCATAGCCACGATTTTAAATTTAAGATTATTCTTACAACAAATTGTAGTCATCCAGTCAAATATCTAACGATGAAAAATATATTTTATCAAACAATTTAGTATGAAAGAGCCTGGAATTTAACACTTTAGGAGTTTTGTTGATTATTCATCAAAAAAAAATGGAAGTAGCCATACACATCAAAGGTCAACCGGAGAAGAAGTAGAAATTCCATCTATATATCATGTTTTTATTCTTTAATTTATTTTTTTTCATGTATTGTTGGGCGACCGAGAAATCAAATTCGCATGGCTGAATGACACTTCTATCCCTCCAAATTGTCACTCATTTTCAAAGTCGTTCCTAAATATTATTTTTCGTCAGTCAAATCCTTAAAGTGGCATTTTTTGGCGTTTCCGTTCCTCTTACCCAATTTGACCAAACCCGACCCATTCTGACCAAATTTTGACCCAATCCGACCCAGTTTGACCTAACTCTAATTTTTAATATTTTAAAATTTTAAAATAAATATTTTATTATTTTAAAATAAAATAAATATTTTAATATTTTTAAATAAAACATTTTTTTGAAAATAATAATTATATTTAATATTTGGAAATAAATTATTATTTTTTAAATAAAAATTATTTTTAATATTTTAAAATGAAATAATTATTTTAAAAATAGTTATTTTTCTTATTTTAAAATAAAATATTAATATTTTAAAATAAATTAAAATAATAATTATATTTAATATTTTAAAATAAAATATTTTTTAAAATAATTATTATTTTAAATATATTAAAATAAATTTAATTTTTTACATAAACTTAAAATAATAATTATATTTAATATTTTAAAATAAAATATTTTTTTAAAATAATAAACATTTGTTATATTTAAAATAAAATATTATTTTTAAAAAGTTATAAAAATTATTATTATTTTAAGGAAAAAATATTAGAAATTTTATTTTTTTCAAAAATGAGTAAAGTTTCATAAAATATAGATTAAAAAAATTAAATAAGAAAATAAACATTATTTTTAAAAAAAAGTAGATTTTTTTCATTTTTATGTAAAACTTTATTTTTATGTATAAAAATAAAAAATAAAAATAGAAATTAAAACACAAAAAAACATTAAAAGATAAATAAAAAAACTGATTCATTTTTTTAAAAATATAAATTAAAAAGTTTTAAAATTAATTATTATTTTCAGGAAAAAAAATTGGAAAATTTTTCATTTTTTTTAAAAAATGAGTACAGTTTTAGAAAATATATATTCCAAAAAATAAATATTTATTTTCATAAATCAAAAATAATTTTTTTTAAAGATGTGTAAATTTTTATAAAAATAATTAAGATTTAAAAAAATTTAACTTTACTTTTTTTGAATCTATATTTTATGAAACTTTACTCATTTTTGAAAAATTAAAAGTTTCTAATATTTTTCCCTAAAATAATAATAATTTTTAATTTTTTTAAAAATTATATTTTATTTTAAATATAAAAAATATTAATTTTTTTAAAAAGAATATTTTATTTTAAAATATTCAAAATAATTATTATTTTAAGAAAATATTTTATTTTAAAATATTAAAATAAATTATTAGTTAATTTTTTTTAAATAATATTTTATTTTAAAATATTAAAAATAATAATTACTTTTAAAAAATATTTTATTTAAACTATTAAATATAATTAAAATTTAAAAATTATTTGAAAAATAATATTTTCTTTTAAAATAGTAAAAATAACTATTTTTAATATAGTTATTTTATTTAAAAATAATTATTTTATTTTAAAATATAAAAAATTGGGGTTGGGTCAAACTGGGTTGGGTTGGGTCAAATCGGGTAGGAGGAACTGAAACGACAAAAAAATGCCACTTTAAAGACCTAACTGATGAAAAATAAATTTTAGGGACGACTTTGAAAGTGAGTAGCAACTTTGAGGGATAGAAGTGCTATTCAATCAAATTCGCAATTATAATATATACGTACTGTAACACTCAAGTCCCACATCGATAGGTAGGAAAAAAAATTATTTGGAAATAAGTTACTACCAATAGTACCTTCAAGCCATGATATTTTTGGTGAGCCTGTGGTGGGTTAAGATGATCCATAAAGATACTATTAGACCAGTGGTTTAAGGACTTATTTGGATGAATTTGATTTGATTCGGACTTAGGATTTGACCCTAGATTTATTCTGGAATATGTGGTGCTTTATTTCCCAACCGTCGTCGTAATTTGAAGTTACTTGAATCTCCACTCAACTCCAAAGTTTTGATGCTTCCACATACACTGGTAATTATGCACTCTGTGGGACCCCACTTGTACAAAAATGTCCTTGAGATGAATCATCTCAAGTCCCGTTTATCTCTGCTGGCAATGAAAATGAAGGAAAAGATGAGTTTGATAGATGCACTACTGCATAAAAGGCTTTATGCAACGCCCCTGTTTCGTTGCATAAACCCTCCTTTGCCGTTGCATTAGCCTTTATGCAACGGTCACCTAATCGCCGCATCTGCCTCCGTAACATATTCTCATATGCAACGATTTTTTGAGCTTATGCAACGGTTGACAAATCCATATCAATTTAGGTATATATGCAACGGTTTTTTGGTGAAGCAAATGCCACGGTTTTTTTCCACAATATGCGACGCTTTTGTAAACAAAATACCATGGTTTTATCTCCAAATATGCAACGCTTTCTTAAACTAAATACCACGGGTTTTTGGAAAAATATGCAACGCTTTCTAAAAACTAAATACCACGATTTTTTGCCAAAAATTGCAACGCTTTATAAACTAAATACCACGCTTTTTGCCAAAATATGCAACGCTTTTATAAACTAAATACCACGATTATAAAAGGCAAATGCAGCGGTCGAAAATATTTAATGCCACGGCCACAATATTATATGCAACGCTTATGATAGTTCACAAGTTTTGCTAATGCCACGATATTTTTGTCATATGCAACGCTTTATAACAACTAATGCCACAGTTTTTATTTTCATATGCAACGCTCAAGTATAGAAAATGCCACGGTTTGCATGTCATTATGCAACAGTTTAAATAGATTTATGTCCTTTTAATCATTTTATGCATGGAAATAAAATGCTACGCTTTTCAAAAGTACTTTATATAAATAATAAAAGTTCTTAAGGAACATAGTATATACAACGATTTCATATATAAAATAACTATTCAATAGCTAATAATACTACGAAATCCCAATATATTCGTCTACATAAGCTCAATCCCAAAACTAATCCGAACATATATAATATATCCAAAAAGAGAGTTTGACAAAAACTAGAAAATACAAAGCATATATAGAGCTCATTTCCTTCTCGGTTCACCTTCAATTTCTCCATTGGCATCCTACAAAAATAAGAAAAATAGAAATGTGATTAACAAAATATTTGAACTAATTCCATGGTCTATTAGAAATACTTAATCTAATTATTTACATGACATTCGTATTAAATAGAACATAGGGTTATATTTTATCAAATTGTTCACGTCGTATGCTTGTTCCACCACTAAAGTTCATTACTCTACTGTAGTTGCCAAAATTTGAACTTAAAGGCCGCAGTTAAAGCTAGTTGTACAGTATGCTTCTAACAAAAGAGACAAAATAAGCCTATCACACTATCATAAGCCAAAAATAATCTTTAAGAACCACAAAATCCAACCACCATTACAAACAGCTTATCACACTGCCACAATCCAGAAAAAAAATCTTTAAGAACCACAAAATCTAATATCACTAGCACCATCAAAAACAACCTATCACATTACCACAAGCCAAAAATCAATAATTGCCAAAATTTGAACTTAAATGGCTGCAATCAAAGCTAGTTGTACAGTTATGCTTCTAACAAAAAGAGAAAAAACAAGCCTATCACACTACCACAAGCCAGAAAACAATATTTAAGAACCACAAAATCCAACAACCAACAGAAACAGCCTATCACATTGCCATAAGCTAGAAATCAATTTTCCCGAACCACCAAAATTCAACCACCATCATTTTAGTCATGCTAACAATAAGTACAAAACTAACAGATTTTAGAATTAACCATAAACAACGTATCTTACCTTACTTGGAGCGGAATCACTTTGACTGGATAATGGATTATTATTTCGAGACAGCTGCTTTGGAGCACTAACAGCATCCCCAGGAGATTGTGCCAATGAAAATAATGAACCAAGAGTGTCATTATTAATGTTAAGACCATGGTTGGCTTGTCGTAAATGCATGACAAATTGGGAAAACATATTTTGTTGCATCAATTGTAACTTTTTATCCATTTGTTCTTCCATTGCAGCCTTTTCAACTGCTAACTTTTGTTGCATTTCTTCTTCCAAAGATTGTTTTATGGATTCAATACAATCTCCCGGGACAATAAATGATGGCTTTGATGAGGCTCCTTTATCTCTTAAATTAGATTTTTTAACACCTCTTCCATACAGCCAAACACGACCTTTTACTGACACTCCCAAATCTCCCACAATCTCATTTAACAATTGGCTTTTATCACCATTACATTCTTCAGCTTGAATCTTTTCGATGCGAGCCTGAAACAATAGAGTAGTTTGACTAAAGTGATTAAAACTTCTCACAAGACAAATAAAACTTCTAAGTATTTATAAAACGCATAAAAGTTGAACCACATACAATTTTTTTGCTAACTTCATCTGGATGCTTGTATAATTTCCCAACCTTTCTCTTTCTCGTTGCCACAAACATTTCAGCAATGGAAAGTGGCTCATCATTTCCTTTTTCCTTGCGCTATATACAAGTATGGGATTATAATATGCAACTGATTCTATAAGTAAACAATCTTGTAAGTATGAGATTATAATATGGGATTAAAATACTTACAATTTGATTATATAGTCGTGCAAAACTTTTCCGGCCAACTGTGTGAGGATTCTTTTGTACTATGCGATTTTCCCTATTCACTTCAGCCATTTTCTGTATAGAT
>CM035118.1:124846752-125152024 GCA_020205555.1 Panax stipuleanatus
AATAAAAATGGATAGTGCTCAACCAATCAACCAATGACTTGTTGTTACCCATATGAACCTACTTTCTGGAATTACCCTTCATATAGGTTGGGTTACCATCACTGTTGATTTCTGTAATAGACAGTAGTCCCATCCCCCTCGATGTATTGCTCACTAGCCTCTTGCTTAGTGGCTTTGTCAGAGGATCCGAGAGATTTAACTCTTATCTAACAAAGTTAAGGGATATAATCCCGTCACATAACAGTTGTCTTACAATATTATGTCTTAGGCGTATATGCCTACTCTTGCCATTATAGCTCTTATTCTTAGTTCTGCCTATAGCAGCTTGACAATCACAATGTAGAGACACAGATGGAACTGGTCTCGTCCATAAGGGAATATTTCCCAAAAGATTTCTGAGCCACTCTGCTTCAGAACCTGCCTTCTCTAAGGCAATAAACTCAGACTCCATAGTAGAGCGAGCTATACAAGTCTGTTTAGTAGACTTCCAAGAAACTGCTCCTCCTCTTAAGGTAAATATGTAGCCACTCGTGGATTTGATTTCATCTGAATCAGAGATCCAGTTGGCATCACTATAGCCCTCAAGAACTGCAGGATTACTGCAGTAATATAAACCAAATCCAATAGTACTTCGCAGATACTTGAGTATTCTACATACAGCAGTCCAATGATCCTTATTAGGATTATGAGTGTATCTGCTTAATCTATTAACTGCATATGATATATCAGGTCTTGTGCAATTCGTAAGATACATTAAGCAACCTATGATTTGGGCATATTCAGATTGAGACACACTTGGTCCCTCATGTTTTTTTAAATGCAAACAAGAGTCGTACGGAGTACTAACAGGATTAACATTATAATGCCCAAATCTTTTAAGCATTTTCTCCACATAATTATTTTGAGAAATCATATACCCATTACAAACTTTTCTCAAATTAATACCAAGAATAACATTTGCTTCTCCCAAGTCTTTTATATCAAATTTAGTAGATAACATATTTTTAGTCTCATATATAACATCAATATTAGTACCAAAAATAAGCAAGTCATCCACATAAAGACATACAATAACACCAGAATTCTCATCATTAAACTTGGTATATATACATCTATCTCCATCATTTATTATATAACCATTAGAAGTCATCACACTATCAAATTTGTCGTTCCATTGTTTAAGAGCTTGTTTAAGACCATATAAAGATTTAACTAATTTACAAACTTTATGCTCATTACCTAGGGAAATAAATCCCTCACGTTGGTCCATATAAATCTCCTCTTCTAAATCTCCATTAAGAAACGCAGTCTTAACATCCATTTGATGAATTATTAAATTTTTAATAGCAGCTAGTGCAATTAAAACTCTAATGGATGATGTTCTTGTAACTGGTGAATAGGTCTCAAAAAAGTCTTGGTCTTGAGTTTGTTTATAACCTTTAGCAACAAGTCTAGCTTTAAACTTATCGATTGAGCCATCAGGTTTTAACTTCCTTTTAAAAATCCCTTTACAACCAATAGTTTTAGAACCAAGAGGAAGGTCCACTAATTCCCAAGTGTGATTAGTCATAATAGACTCAATCTCACTATTAATAGCTTCTCTCCAAAAAGGAGCATCAGGAGAAGAGACAGCATCTTTAAAGGTTAATGGGTCATTATCCAACAAAAACGTAAAAAAGTCATCTCCCAGATTAGTGGGTTTTCTAGTACGTTTACTCCTCCTTAGTACAATTTCAGATTCCTCAACTAGAACTGTATAAGAGCTCGTAGGAAGCTCTGCTACTGGTCGATCCACTTTAGATTTCAAAGAGAAAATATTTTCAAAGAAATCAGCATTTTTTGACTCAATGATTGTATTATAATCTAATACATCACTTTTTAAAACAAGAAATCTATAAGCAGCACTATGTTCAGCATATCCAATAAACAAGCAATCAACAGTTTTAGAACCAATTTTTCTTTTCTTAGGGTCGGGTAACATTACCTTAGCAAGACACCCCCACACTTTAAGGTATTTCAAGTTAGGTAAATGGTTTTCCCAAAGCTCATAATGTGTTTTTCCAGTTTTCTTAGAAATTATTCTATTTTGTAGGTGACAAGCAGAAAGAAGAGCTTCCCCCCACAAATTTGATGGAGCCCCAGAACTTACTAACATAGCATTCATCATTTCTTTTAGTGTTCTATTTTTTCTTTCGGCTACTCCATTAGATTCTGGAGAATAGGGAGGTGTTACCTCATGTATAATTCCTTGTTCTTCGCAATATTTACTAAGAGGTCCAGAGTCATACTCTCCACCTCTATCGGACCTGAGTCTTTTAATCTTCTTATCTAATTTATTTTCAACTTCGGCTTTATAAATTAAAAACTTATCTTCAGTTTCACTTTTATTTCTGAGAAGGTAAACTTTAGTATATCTCGAATAATCATCTATAAAGGTCACATAATAATTTTTTTCACCTCTAGAAGTATTTCTAGACATATCACCTAAGTCTGAATGAATTAAACCGAGAGGTTCAGATTCTCTAACAAGTACCGGTTTACAAGTCTTTTTAGTAGTTTTAGCTTCCACGCACACTTGACATTTCTTGGTATTTGAAATTTTAACATCTTTTAAAATTCCCAAATCTTTCATCATTTTTATATAAGAATAATTCACATGGCCTAATCTAGCATGCCAAATATCATCACATTCAATCAAGTAAGCAAAAGAGATACTAGCATTATTATTCATGAGTTCAAGTACATTTAAATGAAATAAACCAGCATTAAGATACCCTTTTCGCACAAACACCCCATTTTTGGTTAACACAACCTTATCAGATTCGAACATAACCTTAACCCCAACTTTTCCAAGTATCCCAACAGATACGAGATTGTAGCGAATCTCAGGAATATGAAGAACATCGGTAAGAGAAAGAATCTTCTCAGAAGTCAGTTTTAAATTTACTTTCCCTTTACCCGTCACTGGTGCAGGCCTCGAGTCGCCCATGTAAACATGTTCCTCTTTTTTCTCAAGGGGAGTGTAAGAGATGAATGCACCACGATTCACACAAATGTGCTTGGTAGCACCAGACTCCACTACCCATGCCTCTTTGTCAGTTACCATGTTCACCTCGGAGACAAACTCTACAATAGTATTGTCTGCCTCAGCTAAGTTAGCTCTCGGAGGAACAGACTGGTTGTTTTCCTTTTTGAACTTGCATTGGGCAGTATAATGACCTGACCTTCCACACACGAAACAATCACCTTTGGGTTTTGTGGTTTTGTGTTTGAACTGATTTGGTTTTGTCTTTAGACCGGTGTTATACTTATACCCGTGTTTAGGATGTTTGTTGAACGGGTTGCGAGGTTTGCGGTCATCAACCAAATTTTCCTTGGAAGACATCTCCTTGGCTTTGGCAGATTTATCTAAATTTCTGTTCTTTTCCTCAATACGAATATGAACAATTAACTCCTCTAAGGTCATGTCTTTCCTCTTATGTTTCATAGTGTTCTTGTAATCTTTCCAAGAATCAGGCAATTTCTCTATAAGGGAGCCAACAATAAAAGGAGCAGGTAAAGTCATGCCTTCATTACTAAGTTCGGCTACGGCAAGATGAAAAGTTTGAATTTGGGAAGAGTCATCTTTATCATCGGTCATGCAAAAAATCAGAAAATTACCAATTGCATACTTTTTGACACCAAAATCTTCCACAACATATTTCAAAACTAAAGCATCCCAAATTTCAGCAGCATGTTTATAGAGACAATAGATATCAAAAAGTTCATTCAACAAAGAGTTGAGAATGATAGCCTTACAAATTTTATCAGCTAAAGTCCAAGTACTAATTGAAGATTCATATTCTTTCTTTTGTTCATCGGTAGCATCCTTAGGTTCAACTGGTTTGGGTTTGGTTAAAACATGGTCAACTTTAGCAATGTCCATAATTAAAAGTAATTTGATTTGCCATCGTTTAATATTGGAACCATTAAAAGGTTCAACTTTGGTCAAATCAGAGACAGATTTAGTGGTGGTAAGCATAGCAGAATCCATAGGTAATTTCTACTTAAGATTGATGAAAAAATACGAATAAAATATGGATTCAACTATAAAATAAAAGAAGGGCAGAAATATGACTTATCGATTTAGAGCGAATTATGTTGAGCAGAGGCGTGCAGTGCACTGTCCTTAAGTATAAATTTCACCCCTCGGAGAACTTTTCTCGATGCTAAGGTCACTGACGAAATCCTTCTCCAGGATTCAATGGCTCTTCACCCAATTAATCAGCACTTGAAATAATTGAATAACTCAGGAACAACTTCTAATCCTTTCTTACTCGAACTCAATATTAAACCGTGTATAAATAATAATAATAATAACAATAGTATATAAATATATTGTTTATATATTATTATATATAGTATCCAGAATCGGTAATCTATATATATATGTATGATAGAGAACCTGCAAGCTTGGTTGTAATAGAATATATATATATATATATATATATATATATATAATGATGACAATAGACTAGCTAGTAGCTTTCTGCAGCAACTCTTCTTGGTAGTAGAGAATGAGTATATCACTCAATAAGCTCAGCTTCTTTATATAGGGAAAAGGACAGCAACGGTAAGCAAGAAGGAACGGTAACATCATTTACCATCAATGCTGAAAATAAATTTTGGTATATAAACGGTAACTAAATAAATATTCCAAAATCAATTATCAAAACCTTTTAAAATCTCTATAACTAATATATATTTTTTATTTAACTTTGTAATAAAATACAACAGGGGGCGGGGTAGGGTTGGGGTGGGATGTGTATATATAATCAATAATTTTTTTTTGAGTGGGTTGGGGGGGTGGGTAGGGGTGGGGTGGGGTAGGGTGGGCGGGGAGGGGTGTGTATATATAATCAGTAAATATTTTTTTTAGTGGGGGTGGGGTGGGGGTGGAGTGGGGTAAGGTGGGCGGGGTGGGGTTGGGGTGGGGTGTGTATATATAATCAATAAATATTTTGTTTGAGTGACGATGGGGTGGGGTGGGTGGTGTGGGTGTGTATATATAATCATTAAATTTTTTTTTTGAGTGAGGGTGGGGTAGGGTGGGTGGGGGTGGGTTGGGTAGGCGGGGTAATTATTAAATATTTTTTTTGAGTGGGGGTGGGGGTGGGGGTGGGGGTGGGTGAGTGTGTATATATAATAAGTAAATATTTTTTTTTGAGTGGGGTCGGGTGGGGTGAGATGGTGGGGTGGGTGGGGGTGGGGCGGGGTGGGGTTTGGGGTGGAAAATAAAAAAATGATGATAGATAGAGAAGAGAAGGGGGGAGGAGGTTGGGAATGAGATAAACCCACCTATTTAGGTAGGAATGAAAAATAACTTTCAAATTTGGAAGGGAATAACTAAAAGAATGGAATTGTCATTCCAAATGACTAACCAAACATGTTTTAAGTTAATCCATAAGGAATGGTCATTCCATTCCCGGCCCATTCCATTCCATTCCCACCAACCAAACACAACATTATTGTAATATATTTTTAATTAGAAAACCGTAACACGTTGACAAGGAAAAAGCCACATAAATATTATTTATATATTTTTATTCTTATTTTTATTATTATTAATATTATTATAATTTTAATTATTATTGTTATTATTATTTATTAATATTATTATTATTATTATTATTATTATTATAGTTGTTATTATTGTTGTTGTTATTATTATTATTATTATTATTATTATTATAACCAATGGTTTGATTTAGTACAAATCTTATTTCTTGGGATAATTTAACAGTTAGACATGTGGTGCTTTGGTGGTTTGTTGACCAAAATTTCAAATTGGAGGTCTTGATTTCAATTCTTTGTAGTAACATATTTTTGGAAATTAATTTTGGAAAAGTACATATCAGCGCTGCCACGTAGGCAGGTCAACGCACATGTGTAACCCCATGTAGCGCTGCCTATACGTAGGCACGTCAACGCATATGTGGAACCTAGGGGCTCGATATCCAAATTTTTAAAGAAAAAGGGGCTCGGTTTGCGTTGACCAAAAGAAAATGGCTCAATACCCAAAAATACCTAAAGTTCAGTGGTCACATTTGTATTTTACCCATATAATTGATGCTATTTTCTTATTTACCCCACAATCTTTCCAGATTTTCTTGGAGTTACAAGTACTTGCTATTAGCCTATAAAGTAAGGCCGTAAGGGTGTACATTAGGGCTCTCAATATAATTTAATTTTTGAGGTCAAATTATAGTATATTAAATTTTAAATTAATGTGAATTTATTTAATTTTATTTGATACAATTATTATAATTGTATAATATATAACAAAAATTATTAATCACAATATTTATTTCATTCAAAATTTTCATAAGTCATACTAATTTTAAAATTTAATATGTTGTTTTTGACTTCAAAAGTCAGATTTTATCTCTAATTTGAGTTCTTTTATGCATTGCGATAAATTTATGTCGACTTACAATTGCGAAACTTATCAATACATGTGATTGGTATGAATTATAGAAGGGTCTCATTTATTACACATTTCTCCAAACAAATTACCACTAATACTTATTCATGTAACTTTGCAAGTTATGCTCGAGTAGCTTTTGCGATTGATAATACTATTTGTTTGCTCATTTGAATTATCAACTCCCTGTCGTAGGTAAGTTTTGACTGTACTTCATAGTTCTCTTTCAACGGCTATGAATTGATATTTTCACAAGTAAATTTGATACTTTTACAAGTTTCTTTTCACATGAATAGTGAGGTTCACTTCTTACATGAATAGTAAGTGAGTTACATGTGACGCCCCCAAAATAGGTCTACACAACCCATTTTGAATCGCCAAAATACACGGTACAGAATCCAAATACAAATCTTTCTATTAAACTGTCGTGCAAAATACGACCACACAAACTGTGAGTTTCAATACAAATATTGTGTTGGATAATATGAAAATATCCACACTCAAATTAAGTCCCCATTACGATTATTGACACACTATTTTACAACATAGTGAAGACTTTTATCATAACTATCTCGGATCATTACTCTACTCCCCGAGTAGTTTCAGCTACACTTTCATTTCCTGAGAAGAACAATGGAACCAAAAGGAAAAGGGTGAGCTCAACTAACCCCGTAAAGAATATTATGACTAAGATAATGAAGAATAAATTATCTTTAGCCTTCAACCATGATAAATCAGATAAAATATAATGGACAACAAGTTTTAGATCAACAACTGAAGCGGAAATAGCAATCCATTAGAAGGGTCAAATAGAGAATGATGTCTTACTATCTTCTACGAATTAGAGGTCCATCAGCAATATTTTATCCCTGTAACACCAATCAATAATTATGCAAGTCAATATTTTATCTTTGCACTACGGGCCAAAGATATTCATTTGTATTACCGATTGTCGTGATCATGCCAAACACATGTCCATCTTTGCACTACGGGCCAATGATATTCATCAATCTACAGTTCATATTTGCACTACGGGCCAATGATATTCATCAATCTATAGTTCATCTTTGCACTACGGGTCAAAGATAACTTTCACCACAATTTAAGTTTAAGGATTATGACAATGATATAAAGAATGAATCCAGTGAGATCAAGGATAAATATTAGAGATTTATAATTCAATTTATCCAGAGATCAAGAATGTCTAAATTATTAACATGAAGATCAAAACATGGATTCAATTTCAAGAATAAGATTCATAAAAGATAACTTGGACAAAGAAAAAAAAAATAATTTCGTGTGAATAGTATTCATGAATAATACTGTATGAATAGTAACTCGGATGAATAGTACCCCAGCATGAAAAGATTAAAATTTAATAAAAAAATTTAGACCAATATTCCAGTGAAATGATATTAGATGAAGTGCAAACATTAAAGAATTTCTAATCATTTTAGGAATTATAGAAGCAATACTTACCATAGTAAGTTTAGAGTTAGGAATATGAAATAAAATAATATACGAAACTGCAAATGAATTTTCACTCGTCATGCTGTAATCCGCGTAGACAGATCATTTTCATAACTTAATAAAGAATGAATACGAAGGGTTATTCACCAAGCATGCAATAGTCCTCGTAGACATGTTATTTTCACAGATTAATAAGGAATAAAATGACAACCCTTACGAGTATAAAGAAAATAACATCATTTACCTTAGTAGGAGACTAAATACTGTAATAGTGTAATAGTAGAACTTTGTATTATTGGTGTGTGCTTACTTCTCGAATACTTTTCTTCTTTCTCTCTTATTCTCTCACTATAATTTCCTCTCTCTATAGCTTTTCTATTATCAGTTGTAAGAAAATATGAACAACACTTGCTTCTATTTATAGGTGAACTAAAAGTGGCCTTTGACCTTAACGAAGGGTCAAAATGACTCCTGGTAATATTGAAGAGGCAACTACTATTTACGAAGGGACAAATAACTCTTGAAAAAGCGAAGAGGCAAGTTACTATTTACGAAAGTGACTATTGGCAATGTGAAGAGACAAGTGACTCTTGGATGATCTGTGGGTCACACGGAAGAAATTAAATTCACGGAGGAAATAAAATTATGGGTCCCGCGGACAAGCCAAACTTACAAAACGCCACATATCACCATTATTTCCATCGAGTGTCAGCAACTTCCTTCTAATGGTTATGCTACGTATCACATAATTAATTAACACTTTTTAATCCTTCAATAATTATTTATCATTAATATTATAACTCACAATATTGAGAACCAGATCATTCCTAAGAAAGAGGGGGCTTTTCGATAAGGATTTCTTCTTACTGACACACAATTAAATAACCTAACCCCTTTCCCCGACAGAACTTTCTAGACATTGCCAATAATGCTAATAATAATATGAGTAACTGTGTCGTGTCAATTATTAATTTAATAATGTGGAATACTATGTAATTATCACTGTAACAATTATTGAATGAAATACTGAGTGACTTCTTACGTAAGAATCAATAATCAGAGATACTGTGCAATACCGTGTGCTACTGTGCAATACCGCGTACCACTGTGAAATAACGCGTATTACTGTACTTTTATCACCGGATATTTCAACAGTTTAATGGTAAAAGTCTTTCTGTTATTTTTATAAAAAGGTTATTTTTGTCGCTTTCTATATCCGACAGTTATTCTGTTGTGGAGTCCACCAATGATTGCGCCGCCGTACGAATATTCCCCGGCCAAACGAATATTTTCCGACAAAACGAATATTTTATTACAACTTGCTTACTTTGTAAAATTTGCACATATCACCCATAACTATAACATTTATTAAATTATCACCTTAATATTTAGAATAACTAGTAATTGAACCCATGCGATGCACGAAAATTAAAATTAAACAATTTCACTTGACTAATAAGATAGGCAAAATAATTGAATATAAAAATCTTTTAGAGTATCAAATTAAAATACATTAGTCATTTTATTTCATGTTCCAAGATTTTAGAATTCATTTCGACCATCCAAACATGGATCAAGTAATATAAATATTCCCCAATATCATTAAAGGAAACATATTACTACTTTAGTTTGTATCAGAAACACAGAATCAGACATAACGATTCACCATTTTATTGAACGACATTTAGCAGGTGTTCCACTTTCACTCAAGTAAGATCTGAAGGTTTTCATAACTTCCTCGTATATTGGCCTCTTGTAGTCGACTGCCTGTATCAGTCATACCCCATGTCCAAATAAGCATTTCTAAACTTAATCAATAATGATTACTATAGATTTATTCAGGCCGCAACAATTCAGCATACCTACTCAATTACGTATTCAGGGCTTGCCCATTTCCACTATGAGAATATTGGGTTTACTTCACCACTTGATAAGTTAATCTCGCTTTCATCTTTTGTGAATCTTATAAGGTACCTGTCAATGTTCTAAATATTTATCATCAAAACAGTAAAGGGCACAAGAAGTTCTATATATGTTCTTCCCGTGCATTTCAGACCTCCAAGTGCATACCCGTCTTAACAACAAACTGTTCAAACCAATGCATATGATATTTTACAACTTCAGATCTATATTTCCACAATGATATGCTTTTTAGGTAGATATGTGTAACATGTTGATGATAGAGATGTTTAAAATCGTAGTTTAATTTTAGTAAGTAACAAACAATAATTTTTCCTATCAATGAGTTGGGCAAAAGTACTAATAACTCTCAAGCTGGAACTGCCAAGCACTAAATATGTGAGGCTTAACCGCTTAAGAAATAGAGGCAACCTTTTGCTGAAGGAGGCAAGAAAGGTGAAGGACAATCATTCGAAAACAGAATAATTTAAAAGTCCATTGCCTATAGTGGTCATGCTTCCACTAAGAGGTGGGATTATTATAGTAAAAATGGACATTATTTTCCAGCATTATGCGGAAACAAAACTGCACTGGAAAATGGCACCTTTTAACATAGTTAATTTCCAGTAGTCGATGTAAAGATTTCCCTTTCTACTCCTAATGCTAGAAAAATACTAAATAACACCCAGATGTAAATTAAAACATAAAGAGTTTTTAGCATACAGTGGGCTTCCATGAGAAAAATACTGTATAATGGAACTCACCACTTCTGTGTCTGTCCATGCCATTCACCTCCCCAGAGACGATTTACTTTGGCTTTCACAGCAGGTGAGAAGTCATAGGTCAACCACTGCGGAACTTGTCAACCCACAATCTTATTAGTTCCTAGATGCTAATTTTACTAGTTAACTATTTAAAATTGAAATTGACTGATTTACACAATACTCAAGGTTTCTAAAGTAATATATTATCAGTATCATGGTGAATCATAGTTGAACAAACCAAACCAAATCTAATTAAACTTATATATACTATTAAAGTACTTATATATACATCTCATCCATTCTAATACCTATCAAAGTACTGATATTGTTAAAAAATTAAATGAGCCATTCAAGCATTTTAAATCAAACTTAGATACAATAAATTATTACTACCTAGTCATACTTATAATAGTAGTTGCTTCAAACATTATCCAATAGCATCCAAACCAAACATAAAACAAAGAAAGCACAACAGAGTTTTAGTGTACCTGTAAAAAGGCAAGGACAATAAAAGGATATATGTTCAATGTATATTATATATCTTTTCATGCTTAAACATGTAACAACTCTATAAAATAAAAAACTCATGAAAAATATTGGACTTTTCAGTTGATCAGTTGTGTAAAAATATAGAAAAATAATAAGGGATTCGAATACAAACCACATCGCATCCATTCCAATACCTACCAAAGTACTGAATCAATTCAAATCAAATGTGACAGAAAAAAAATAAATGAAACATTGAAGCATTTCAAATTAAACTTAAGTATAATAAATTATTATTACATAGTATAACTCGGAATAATAGTTGCTTCAACCATTATCCAATAGCCTACAAACCAAAAATAAAACAAATAAAGCACAACAGAGTTTTTAATGTACCTAAAAAAGGACAAGGACAATAAAAGTATGTGTTCAGTGTATATTATACATGTTTTCATGCTTAAATATGTAATAACTATATCAAATAAAAAACTGAATAAAAGAATTGGACTTTCCAAATGATCTAGTGGGTAGGAAGATAACAAAAGAATAAGAGATTATAATACAAACCATATCTCATCCATTCCATTGCACATTTTCAAAACATGGTTAATCGTCACTTCACTTTCATTAAATTTCGTGATTAGTAGCATCATTAAAATACAATTCATAAGAATTTGAATTTTATGATATATGATGCATAAATTAAGATTATCATCTAAATCACAATATGATTCTTGAAATAGAATAAAAATATATAAAAATATACAACATACAACAACTTAACATCTAATATGAGAAGACTCTTCGTCATGAAAGATGAAAAGTACAATCGTTTAACCCATAAAAAATAAATGAAATCTTAAACAAATAGTTTCTTTGCATCTAATAATCTTTTCAGAAAACACCATCTATTTCTGTTGGCTTCTAAAACAAATAAAGACATCTTATAAGCACTAGTTTTCACAATATCAACAAACTATATATTTATAAACAACACCAATGTTTTCAAATAATCTAACCTGCTCAGTAATTAAAGAAGAAATAAATTTTTCAATGACGGCATCATCATCTTTCACCCTTTGAATATCATATATATCCCAACTGTCACTTAAATTTACTTCCTTAATTTTAACTTTGAACAACATTGTCTTGTCAAGCAAACAATCCAATTCAACAGGATAATCACGTTCATTCTGTTCAGTATCCTACAATATTAAAAAAACAAACTTTAGTGTTCTTAATAAGTAATACTGACTAACAAACTAAATAATAGTCTATATACCTTTTTCAAAGCAGTTGACAAGACATCTGTTGTTGTCTTTTCTAAAAGCTGGACAGCCTCCCGATCAAACAACAAAAAAGAAAGTTTATCAAGTTTCATCAATAACCTTGACTTGAATTTTAAACTTGTAAATTGCAAATATAAATCATAGATTCATATTTGAATTATAAAAAATCATATAAGAAACGAATTTAATACAAACCTATGCAATGGGTAGCGTACAAAATCTTCACACTTGTCACAATACCATGTACGACCAGCCAGTTCAACTTTTCTTGGACGTTTCTTGCAAGAATTGTAAAACCACCCATATGTACTATCAATTTCAATAATTGTTGCACATGTTACAAATGTCCCAACCTGTTGTTAAAAATATAACAATTTAGTAACCATTTATTTGTAGATTAGAAAAAATCGATTATAACTACCTTTTTGCTTTCTAGAATCTCATCAATTGTCCTCTTCTCTGTGAGGACCAGAAAATCATCAACAAGGGAATAGGTAGATCAACATTCTTGAACCAAAGTAAGCATTTGACACTCTCACCTTGCTTGATGTTTTCAACACAATATGATTAGTTCAAGGTCAAGAAGTTACTACAATAATACACAGTTCAAAGAAACTTACATATGACATGAATGAATGACGCATCTAACAACACAGGCTAACATGGTATATTCAACTCTTATAACTTATAGAAATATTTAAAACCAATCATAGGATTGCTATAGTGTTCAACTTTTTTGGCAATAAGAACTGTCCATATGGTCTAGTATCTATAAAATCCTGTGATTTTAAGTGCCATGAAATTTTAGTACCATGCCAACCAAGTGGCATACAATAAGTTTAGGTGGGTGACAAATTGCTTGAAAGATAAAAATTATAACACGTACACGTTAGCTTATTCCCATATAATTTCATGTTAAAAAATCTTAGTATATCCCATATAGCTTATTCCTATATCAACTTATTTCTATACAAAATTTAAATAAAGAGGACAAATAAAATATGATCCAATAAAAGTAAATGATATAATTTACATTTTATTTGGAAACCAATATATCAAAACAAACAAATGTAATTTTAAAAAAAGGCCAAAGATAACATGATCATTATAACATAAGCAGTTCAAAAACATGAATCAGGCCTACAACATGAATTACACAGAAGATAACAGGGTAATGTGCAAATATATTTCTGATTCATATTGTACATATAAAAATCTCAAATATAATACTTTAACAAAAAGAAACGGGTTATATACCTTGGTGCTCCTTAATCTACATGATTGAAGTACCATTATGTTAGGTCCCTGAATAGTTTCTTTTAAATAAGAACATAATTCTTCAGCAAAATTACCCCACAATGTACAAACCAACTGATTCTTTCTGGAAATAAATAATAAACAGGCAGAATAAAATAATAGCAAAATATTATATGCAATTTAAAAATGTTTACTGCAAATATAACATGCTCAATCTGCATCTTCCAAGACAACATCAACTCTCTTAGTGATTTTTCCATCCTTTGTACTCTGGATAAGATCACCAGTTTCTATAATCTCCCTAATAACATCTAAAACAATAAAAGGATCAGACACTTGCAAATAAAAAATTGAGTTAAAAATAAAATCAAGGCTGAATAATATCATGAGCATACAAATAAGATACGACTCATCCATATTCGAGCTTAAATCAGCAAAAGAAACAAATAAGAAACCTTCTTTGGGGATATTCAACTCTATTAGAGGAGATACATCAATTGTTGCCATAAAATTTAACTTAAACGTATGACAGGTGGATTTAAATTTGGCACTGTTGTAACCAACAATAAAATTTGTCATACAGTATCCAACACCATCTACCAGAATTTCTTTGAACTTTCTTAGTAAAGAACTCTTAACTGAAGCATGGATTCTATCACACTGTTATGAAGAGAGGAACAAAAATGATTAACTAAATATGATTATTTTAACAAATAAAGGGAACTAAATTTTGAGGTACACTTAGTTTACGAAAGATTATAAAGAATGATACATTTTCATCGAGTAATATCATCTCAATCGTATTGATATGTTCAGGATTCACAAAATTTGGGTTGACCACAGGCGAATTATTCGAATTTTCAACCTCCAATCATGTCTGTCTGGAGTTATAGAAGAAATGAAGTCCATTCTTCGAGCCATTGACAGTAAAAGAAACTGTGATTTTTAAAAAAATGGCAATAGAAGAAGAAGAAGAAGAAAATATAAGATGGTAGTCAGACTAGATCCAACTGTTAGGTTCAATACCAACCCATTCTGAGTCGCCAAATACATGGTACATAATTTCAAATACAAATCTTTTAAAACAAAAGGTCGCGAGAACTACGACTATACAACTATGAGTTTCAATACAAATCGTATATAATACGAAATATAAATACTCAAATTCAGTCCTCAATAATTACAATTATTATCGCACTATTTTATAAAAATAGTGAGGACTACTACTGCTCTACTCTGACCATCACACTGTTTTCAACTAGTTCCCGCAATATTCTCATTCCCTGAAGAGGACAATAGATGAAAAGGGTGAACTCAACTAGCCAGTAAAGAATATTATGACTAAGATAATGAATAACAAATTATCGTTAGCCTTCAATAAATCAAACAAAATATTATGGCCAACAAGTTTTAGATCAATATTCGCAGCGGAAATAACAATTCATTAGAAGAGTTAAGTAGAGAATGAAGTCTACTATCTTCTATGATTTAAAAGTCATCATCAATATTTTATTCCTGTAACATCAATCAATATACATCTTGAATCAAGTATTTATCTTTGCACTATGGGCCAAAGATATTCATTTGTATCACCAGTTGGTCATGTTCATCTCAACACATGTCCATCTTTGCATTACGGGCCAAAGATATTCATCAGGTAATCAATCATCTTTGCTCTACAGGCCAAAGATATTCAGTTATATCACCATTTAGGACTGAGGATGATAAAAAATAATATAAATAACAAATTCAGTGAGATAAAGGATAAAGATTAGGGATACGTAATTTAGTTTATCCAAGTTCAAGAATACTCCATAATAATCAATTGTGGAGCAAAATTCAAGAATGAGGTTCAAAACATGGATACAATCAAAGATAGTAACCATAACAGACAACTTGGACAGATAAAAGAAAATTTAATTTTTTTGTGAATAGTACCGTATTCGTGAATAGTATCGTATACGTGAATAGTGTCGTATACGTGAAAAGTAACCCCTACATAAAAAGGTAAAAATTTCATAATAAAATTCATACCAACATTTCCAATGAAATGATACTAGATGAAACGCAAAATTCAAAGAATATCTGATCATTTCAAGAATTATAGAAGCAATACTTACTGTAGTAAATTTTAATTTGAGTATATGAAATGAAATATTATCGCTTTCATAATATGAAATATGAAAGAAAATAATATTCTTATTGAATATTGAAAAAAAGTAACATCATTTACGAGAAAAATAGTATCCTTTACCTTAAAATGAGAGTATTTCTGACTGGTATGGCGGGGATATTCTTGAAGAAAACTTATACTATTTTCTACACTCAAAGCTTCCTTAAACTCAAAAGAAATACGCTCAATATTATAGAAGAAGAATTCTCTGATTCTGGTGTGATTTTTATTTCTAAACTAAGCATCCTATTTATAGAAGAATGGAAGGATACTATTTAAAAATAAAAATCACGGGCAAACAGTATTTTCTTCATGGGCGCAACCGGCAAAAAAAATTTAATTTTACTATTCATTACTGTGCAATAAAATATTCTAATAAAACAAAAACTTTAAATAAAATATAATATATTCTATTTATAATCTAATAAAACAAAACTTATATAATATATATATATATATATATATATATATATATATATCCCACTCACACACACACCCTAACACACACGCCACACACACACACCAGATATATATATATATATATATATATATATATATATATATATATATATATATATATATATAAGATTTATATATATATAAGTAATAAAACAAAACTGAGATAACTTTCTACCGACGATTTTGAAAAATGAGTAAGTGGGGGTTCATATAATAAGCCAAATTTATAACAAATATTTTAATAAAAACCCCTCTATTTATCTCAACTCACTTGGCTTCACAAAATATATTTTTAACAACATTTATTCATCATTAATATTATAACTCGCAATATTAACAACCAGATCATTCCCAAGAAAGAGGGGGTTTTTCGATAAGACTTCTCCTTATTAGCGCGCAATTAGATGATCAAACTCTTTTCCTCTACAAAACTTTCTAGACATTGTCAATAATGCAGATAATAATATGAATAACTTTGTCGTCTCAATTATTGATTTAATAATATAAAATATTGTGCGGATGATATTGTGACAATAATTGAATCAATAATATGAGATACTATGTATCAACTACTGTGACAATAATTGAATAAAACTGAGTGACTTCTCACGTAAGCATCAATAATCAAAGATACTGTACAATACCGTGTGCTACTGTGCAACCACGCGTATTACTATTTTTTTATCACCGGGTATTTCGACAGTTTTAACGGTAAAAATTTTACTGTTATTTATAAAAAACTTATTATTGTCGTTTTCTTCATCCGATAATTTTTCGTTATGGGGCCCACAAATGATTGCGTCGTCGTACGAATATTCCCCGACAAAAAGAATATTTTCCAACCAAACGAATATTTTCTGACACAATGAATATTTTATGGCCACTTGCTTACTTTACAAAATTTGCACATTTCACCCATAACTAAAGCATTATATCAAATCAACACCTTACTATTTCAAAATAGTATATAAAGAAAATTAAATATTTATTCATAAAAGTTGGGGTCTTACATCCAATCATCATATATATACATAGATCGTAAGCAAATACCGAGGGATTTTCGAAAACATGTAAAAGTATAATTTGATTTTTGGGGGAAAAAGTGTTTTGTTTTGGAGGTAATAGTTTTGTGTTTTGGAGGGAAAAATTAAGCAATTATGATTAAGTGTATTCCACTTTTATATATAGTATGATGTTATATATAGTATGATGATTATTGATTATTGATTATTGATGCTGATAAATAGTATTAAAGAAGTGGAGTGAGATAATGAAGAGTTTTTTTGTTAAAAACGTGTAAAAGTATAATTTGATTTTTGAGGGAAAAAGTGTTTTGTTTTGGAGGTAATAGTTTTGTGTTTTGGAGGGAAAAATTAAGCAATTAAGCTTAAGTGTATTCTACTTTTATATATAGTATGATTTTATATATAGTATGATGATTATTGATTATTGATGGTGATAAATAGCATTAAAGAAGGGGAGTGAAATAATGAAGAGTTTTTTTTGTTAAAAACGTGTAAAATTATTATATGATTTTTTTGGGAAAAATGTTTTGTTTTGGAGGAAATGATTATTGATTATTGATGGTGATAAATAGCATTAAAGAAAGGAGTGAGATAATAAAGAGTTTTTTTTTTTGTTAAAAATGTGTAAAAGTATAATCTAATTTTTTTTTTTTTGGGGGGGGGGGGTAAATGTTTGTTTTTGAGGGAATAGTTTTGTGTTTTGGAGAAAAAATTAAGCAATTAAGATTAAGTGTATTCTACTTTTATATATAGTATAATGATTATTGATGGTGATAAATAAGATTATAAAAGGTGAGTGAGATAATGAATAAATTTTTTTTGTTCAAAACGTGTAAAAGTATAATCTGATTTTTTGGGGAAAAAGTGTTTTGTTTTGGAGGAAATGATTATTGATTATTGATGGTAATAAATAGCATTAAAGAAAGGGAGTGAGATAATGAAGAATTTTTTTTGAGTAAAAAACGTGTAAAAGTATAATCTGATTTTTGGAGGGAAAAATATTTTGTTTTGGAGGAGGAAAATTAAGCAATTAAGATTAAATGTATTCTTATATATAGTATGATTTTATATATAGTATGATGATTATTGATTATTGATGGTAATAAATAACATTAAAAAAGAGGATTGAGATAATAAAGAGTTTTTTTGTGTGTTAAAAACATGTAAAAGTATATAATCTGATTTTTGGGGGGAAAGAGTTTTGTTTTGGAGGAAATGATTATTGATTACTGATGATGATTAATAGCATTAAAAAAGGTGAGTGAGATAATAAAGAGTTTTTTTTGTTAAAAATGTGTAATAGTATCATCTAATTTTTTGGGGGGAAAGTGTTTTATTTTGGAGGGAATAGTTTTGTGTTTTGGAGGAAAAAATTAAGCAATTAAGATTAATGTATTCTACTTTTATATATATTATGATATTATGATTATGATTTTATATATAGTATGATGATTATTGATGGTGATAAATAACATTAAAAAAGGGGAGTGAAATAGTAAAGAATTTTTTATTTGTTCAAAACATATAAAAGTATAATCTGATTTTTTGGGGGAAAAGTGTTTTGTTTTGGAGGAAATGATTATTGATTTTTGATGGTGAAAAATAGCATTAAAGAAAGGGAATGAGATAATGAAGAGTTTTTTTTATATGTTAATAACGTGTAAAAGTATAATCTGATTTTTAGGGAGAAAAATGTTTTGTTTTGAGGAAATAATTGTGTTTTGGAGGGAAAAATTAACCAATTAAGATTAAGTGTATTCTAATTTTATATATAGTATGATTAATGGTGATAAATAGAATTAAAGAAGGGGAGTTAGATAATGAAGAGTTTTTTTTGGTTCAAAACGTGTAAAAGTATAATCTGATTTTTGGAGGAAAAAATATTTATTTTAGAGAGAATAATTTTGTATTTTGGAGGGAAAAGTTAATCAATTAAGATTAAGTTTATTCTACTTTTATATATAGTATTATATTATATATAGTATGATGATTATTGATTATTGATGGTGATAAATAGCATTAAAGAAGGACAGTGAGATAATGAAGAGTTTTTTTTGTTCAAAACGTGTAAAAGTATAATTTGATTTTTGGGGAGAAAAATGTTTTATTTTAGAGGGAATAATTTTGTATTTTAGAGGGAAAAGTTAATCAATTAAAATTAAGTGTATTCTACTTTTATATTTAGTATGATGATTATTGATTATTGATGGTGATAAATAGCATTAAAGAAGGGGAGTGAGATAATGAAGAGTTTTTTTTTTTGTTAAAAACGTGTAAAAGTATAATCTGATTTTTGGGGGGAAACGTGTTTTGTTTTGGAGGGAATAGTTTTGTGTTTTGGAGGGAAAAATTAAGCAATTAAGATTAAGTGTATTCTATTTTTATATATAATATAATATGATGTATTCTACTTTTATATATAGTATGATGATTATTGATGTAAGACCCCGAATTTTATAAATAAAGATTTAATTTTCTTTATATATTATTTTGAAATAGTAAGGGGTTGATTTAATTAATGTAGTAAGTTGTGGGTAAAATGCACAAATATTTCAAAATGAGCAAGTGGTTATAAAATATTCATTGTTGTCGGAAAATATTCGTTTGGTCGTGGAAGATTCTTGTTGTCGGAGAATATTCGTACGACGGCGAAGCCATTTGTGGGTCCCACAAAGGAATAACTGTCAGATATAGAAAGAGACAGAAATAAGTTTTTTATAAATAACGGTAAAACTGTTACTGTTAAACTGTTGAAATACCCGGTGATAAAAATACAGTAATACGCGTTGTTGCACATTAGCACACGGTATTGTACAGTAATTTTAATTATTGATTCTTACGTAAGAAGTCACTACTCAACAATTGATACAGTAATTACTGTTTAATATTTTATATTATTGATTCAATAATTGCTACATTGATGATTGCATAATATTTTATTAATTCAATAATTGTCATTGCACAATGTTTTAAAATATCAAATCAATAATTCATATTATTTGAATAATATTATTAGATAGCATTATTGGCAATGTCTAATAAAGTTCTGTCGAGAAAAGGGGTTAGGTTAATCTATTGCACGCCAGTAAGGAGAAATCTTTATCGGAAACCCCCCTCTTTACTGGGAACGACCTAATTGTCAATATTGTAGTTCTGTAATATTATTTGTGAATAATTATTTATTGATTTATATGATAAGAAAATATTTATTTTGTGGATATAAAAGAAGAAATTAGTGCTGATGTGTTTTTATCAGTATTTTGGTATAAAAAATCATTCGTTTGTGGATTTCGCCCATTTTTGATTGGGAATTTGGAAAAACTTTCTTCTACAAAGTTGTAGAGAATTAAATTTTATATGGAAAGGACATAGAATTTATATTTTTCTGACAAAAGGACTATTTATTATGAATTATTGAAGTTTCAGAAATAAATATTTTAATATATATATATATATATAATTATATAACATGTGGGGATTTTAATTTCAAATGAGGTGGCTGCAGAGTTCAAAGTTGGTATGCTGCCAACCTTTGAAGAAATTGCTCCGTGGTTCCTTTAGTCAATCCTGGCATCCTAGCATTTTTCTATAAATAGGGTGCTTAGTTAGAAATGAAAATCACATCAGAATCAAAAAAATTTCTCTCTATAATATCGAGCGTATTTCTTGTGAGTATTTATTTAGATACTTTGAGTGTTGATAACAGTGCAAGTTTTCGTCCACATAATATCCAATATTCCAGTCAAAACTATTCTCCGGTTAAGGTAAGGGATGTTATTTTCTTTCGTAAATGATGTTATTCTTTTCAATATCATTATACCAAAATATTGGCACGGATTTCATTATAAAATTCTTACTTTTTCCGTCGGGGTTACTATTCACGTATACGGCACTATTTACGAAAAAAATAAATTTTCTTTTATTTGTCCAAGTTGCTTGTTAAGGTTCCTATTTTTGATTGGATCCAAGTTTTGATCTTCATTCTTGAATTTTGCTCCACAAAGTATTATTATGGAATATTCTTGAACTTGGATAAACTAAATTACGAATACTTAATCTTTGTCCTTTATCTCACTAGATTCGTTATTTGTATTATTTTTCATCATCCTCAGTACTAAATGGTGATATAACTGAATATCTTTGGCCTGTAGAGCAAAGATGAATGATTACCTGATGAATATCTTTGGCCCGTAGTGCAAAGATGAACAGGTGTTGAGATGAACATGACCACTGGTGATACAAATGAATATCTTTGGTCTGTAGTGCAAAGATAAATATTTGATTCGAAATGTATATTGGTTACAGGGATAAAATATTAATGATGGACTTTTAAATCATAGAAGATAGAAGACTTCATTTTCTACTTAACTCTTCTAATGAATTGTTATTTTCGCTGCGAATATTGATCTAAAACTTGTTATCCATAATATTTTATCTGAATTGTTGAAGACTAACGATAATTTATTTTTCATTATCTTAGTCATAATATTCTTTACTAGGCTAGTTGAGCTCACCCTTTTCATCTATTGTCTTCTTCAGAAAATGAGAATGTCGCAGGAACTAGTCGGGGGACAGAGTGATGGTCCGAGTTAGAGCAGTAGTAGTCCTCACTATTTCTAATAAATAGTGTGATAATAATTGTAATGAGGACTTAGTTTGAATGTTAATATTTTTTACATATTTGTATTGACACTCACAGTTGTGTGGTCCCTTTTTGCACGATCATGTGATATAAAAGTTTGTATTTGGATTTTGTACCATGTATTTGGCGACTCAGAATGAGTTGGATTGACTGGACCTATTCTGGGGGCGTCACAATTGATGGTGATAAATAGCATTAAAAAAGGGAAGTGAGATAATAAAGAAAATTTTTTTTGTTCAAAACATGTAAAAGTATAATCTGATTTTTGGGGGGAAAAGTGTTTTGTTTTGGAGGAAATGATTATTGATTTTTGATGGTAAAAAATAACATTAAAGAAGGGGAATGAGATAATGAAGAGTTTTTTTTTTGTATGTAAAAAACGTGTAAAAGTATAATCTAATTTTTAGGGGGGGGGGGGGGAAATGTTTTATTTTGGAGGAAATAATTTTGTATTTTGGAGGGAAAAATTAAGTGTATTCTAATTTTATATATAGTATGATTGATGGTGATAAATAGAATTAAAGAATGGGAGTGAGATAATGAAGAGTTTTTTATTGTTCAAAACGTGTAAAAGTATAATCTGATTTTTGGGGAGAAAAATATCTTATTTTAGAGGGAATAATTTTGTATTTTGGAGGGAAAAGTTGATCAATTAAGATTAAGTGTATTCTACTTTTATATATAGTATTATATTATATATAGTATGATGATTATTGATTATTGATGGTGATAAATAGCATTAAAGAAGGGGAGTGAGATAATGAAGAGTTTTTTTTTTGTTAAAAACGTAAAAAAGTATAATCTGATTTTTGAGGGGAAACTTGTTTTGTTTTAGAGGGAATAATTTTATGTTTTGGAGAGAAAAATTAAGCAATTAATATTAAGTGTATTCTACTTTTATATATAGTATGATTGATTGTGATAAATAGAATTAAAGAAAGGAGGTGAGATAATGAAGATTTTTTTTTGTTAAAAACGTATAAAAGTATAATCTAATTTTTGGGGGGAAACATGTTTTGTTTTGGAAAGAATAGTTTTATGTTTTGGAGGGAAAAATTAAGCAATTAAGATTAAGTGTATTTTACTTTTATATATAATATGATTGATGGTGATAAATAGAATTAAAGAAGGGAGTGAGATAATGAAGATTTTTTTTTTGCTCAAAACGTGTAAAATTATAATCTAATTTTTGGGGAGAAAAGTATTTTGTTTTGAAAGGAATAATTTTGTGTTTTGGAGGAAAAAATTAAGAAATTAAGATTAATGTATTCTACTTTTATATATATTATGATTATGATTTTATATATAGTATGATGATTATTGACGGTGATAAATAGCATTAAAGAAGGGGAATGAGATAATGAAGAGTTTTTTTTGTTCAAAACATGTAAAAGTATAATCTGATTTTTGGGAAAAAAAGTGTTTTATTTTGGAGGAAATGATTATTGATTATTGATTGTGATAAATAGCATTAAAGAAGGGGAATGATGTAATAAAGTTTTTTTTTTGTTAAAAACGTATAAAAGTATAATCTGATTTTTGGGGGGAAAAGTGTTTTGCTTTGAAAAAAATTATTATTGATTATTGATGGTGATAAATAGGATTAAAGAAGGGGAATGAGATAATGAAGATTTTTTTTTGTTCAAAATGTGTAAAAGTATAGTCTAATTTTTTTTTTGGGGGGGGTGGGATATGTTTTTTTTTTGGAAGAAATGATTATTGATTATTGATGGTGATAAATAGCATTAAAGAAGGAGAGTGAGATAATGAATTTTTTTTTGTTAAAAACGTGTAAAAGTATAATCTAATTTTTGGGGGAAAAATGTTTTGCTTTGGAGGGAATAGTTTTGTGTTTTGGAGGAAAAAATTAAGCAATTAAGATTAAGTGTATTCTACCTTTATATAAAGTATTATTGATCATTGATGGTGATAAATAGCATTAATGTAGGAGAGTGAGATAATAAAAAGTTTTTTTTGTTAAAAACGTGTAAAAGTATAATATGATTTTTGGGGGGAAAAATATTTTGTTTTAGAGGTAATAGTTTTGTTTTTTGGAAGGAAAAATTAAGCAATTAAGATTAAGTGTATTCTACTTTTATATATAGTATGATTTTATATATAGTATTATGATTATTGATTATTGATGGTGATAAATAACATTAAAGAATGGGACTGAGATAATGAAGAGTTTTTTTTTGTGTGTGTTAAAAACGTGTAAAAGTATAATTTGATTTTTGGGGGAAAAATGTTTTATTTTTGAGGAAATGATTATTGATTATTGATGGTGATAAATAGCATTAAAGAAGGAGAGTGAGATAATAAAGATTTTTTTTTTGTTGTTAAAAACTTGTAAAAATATAATCTAATTTTTGGGGGAGAAAGTGTTTTGTTTTAAACGGAATAGTTTTATGTTTTGGAGGAAAAAATTAAGTAATTAAGATTAATGTATTCTACTTTTATATATAATATATAACATAATATGATGTATTCTATTTATATATATAGTATGATGATTATTGATGGTGATAAATAACATTAAAAAAGGGAAGTGATATATTATGATTATGATATGATTTTATATATAGTATGATGATTATTGATGGTGATAAATAACATTAAAGAAGGGGATTGAGATAATAAATAAAAATTTTGTTGTTAAAAACTTGTAAAAGTATAATCTGATTTTTTTTTTTTGGGGGGGGGGGGGGGGGGGGGGGGGGGGTGGGGGTTGGGGGGGGGAGTGTTTTGTTTTGAAGGCAATAGTTTTGTGTTTTGGATGGAAAGTTAAGCAATTAAGATTAAATGTATTTTACTTTTATATATAGTATGAAGTATGATAGTAGGATGATTATTGATTATTGATGGTGATAAATAACATTAAAGAAGGAGAATGAGATAATGAAGAGTTTTTTTTGTGTGTTAAAAACGTATAAAAGTATAATATAATTTATGGGGGAAAAATGTTTTGTTTTTGAGGAAATGATTATTGATGATGATAAATAGCATTAAAGAAGGAGAGTGAGATAATAAAGAAGTATTTTTTTTTGTTAAAAACGTGTAAAAGTATAATATGATTTTTTGGGAGAAAAGTGTTTTGTTTTGTAGGGAATAATTTTGTGTTTTGGAGTGAAAAATTAAACAATTAAGATTAGGTGTATTCTACTTTTATATATAGTATGAATAATTAAGATTAAGTGTATTCTACTTTTATATATAGTATGATTGATGGTGATAAATAGAATTAAATAAGGGAATGAGATATTGAATAGTTTTTTTTTTGTTCAAAACATGTAAAAGTATAATCTAATTTTTGGGGAGAAAGCATTTTATTTTGGAAAAAATGATTATTGATTATTGATGGTGATAAATAACATTAAACGTATATATTTCTTCATAAAAAGTTAGATTCTTACATTATACCTTTATATGAAAGAATATTTTGTGAAACAAACACTCACATGTGAAAATATCAATTCGGGACGGTTTTAACAAAATAGAATATAATCCATGACTTGTCAGACTCCATGCGAGAATATGACTTGTCACCTATTTTTTCCGGTAATTAAGACATATTTCAATTATCCACTTTAATAATAAAAAAATTAATGAACTTTTGTCAAGTTAATAAAAAAAATTATTCCAAATTGTGTGATAAACACACAGTTTAAGGGAATATTCTCTTGAATTGTGTGTATATTCCTTTGAATTTGGTACAAGTGTAAAAATCAAAAAAATATACACACAATTTAAAAAAATATTCTTTTAAACTGTATGCTTAGAACACATGTTAAGATGACCCTATTTATATAACAACGGTAGGTATAAAGATTCAATAAATACTCATTACTAATTATATCCCACTCTACAAACTGCCAAAAAAGCAATCGCTATCATCCACATGTGATAAGCTGAAGGTCAACCACCTTCTTGTTTTTCAGGTACACTCGTTTTGACCGCGCACCTTCCAAATTATGGACCCTATCCTCTCCGACGTTAAAACGGCGCCGTATCTCCTTCCCTGAACGCCACACCGTTAATAAAACCCCTCTTTCTAAAAACAGAAAAGCACGGGAGTTTAATCATACTCCACGTTTCTTCCAATTTTTCTCTTTTTTCAAGATCAAATACGCAAAAATTCAGATGTTTTTTCTTGAATTTCGTTCCAAATTCTGATACTCCGTAATCCGTAGATCTCATATCTATAGATTTTGTCAGCTAGGGTTTATATCTTGCCCTGTAACTATTTTTTGGACGAAGAATTATTTAATTATTTTGGCTCCTAGTTCTTGTAATTTTTGCAAAAAACAAAGTAATTTGATGGCCTCGCATTTCGACCGATGGGAGAAAGATCCGTTCTTCTCTGCTGCCGAAGAAGTTCAGGAATCCGCCGACAGGTATCACCATATCCCAATTTTAATTTGGTTAGGGTTATATATATATATATCTCTATATATATATATATATATATATATATATATATATATATATACATACACATACAAATAGAAAGTGTAGGCTAGTTAAGATTTCCTTTTTATTTTGTATTTAATGTCTATGATTATTATTATTGGGGATTTTTTGTTTTTGTTTTTGTGTTTGTTTGTTTTTGTTGTTAATGTACTTTAATATATGATTTGATTGATTTTGCTGATTGGTGTTTTGTGATAATGGCAATGCACATTACATTTATAAAGGATGGAATCAACATATAGAACATGGATTCATACGATGAAAGATAGTTCTAGTATGTGGAATTCGGATGAACTTCGAAGGGACCTACAAACTGCTCTTGGAACTACCAGGTGGCAGGTATGGATATATCTATGTTGCAATGTTTTTGACATTACCGCGTGATTTTTGCGTGCTTTTAAGTGGAGCAGATTTAAATGTAGAGGTTTAAAACTATTGACAAATCCAATAATGTTTTATATGGAAAAAGTAACATTCTTAATTTGTTTGTTCAAGTGTCTAAATTTGAACATTATGAGCTAAAGCTTTTAAGAAGCATCAAAATTTAAAATTTTGACGAAAATGGTGTTGAATTGAAAACTTATTGCTAATAGCACTTTTGTGGTGTTTTTAACAATCTTTGAAACGGCTTTTCAAAAGCAAAATACTTGTACCTATCACATCGATGACCAATTGCACCCTAGTTTAATGACTGTTGAAATGATTGTTGTCATTTTGATGCAGTTGGAGGAATTTGAACGGGCCGCGAGGTCAAGTTACACTAATAGCTCACTCGATGATGCTAAAGACAGGCATCATGAATTTATTATTGCAATGGAGAGCCAGATTTTGAAAGTTGAAAGTTCCTTACACAAGTCAGCTATTTCAGCAGGCAAGCCACCTCTCCCGTGGGTACGCTTGGATGAGGGAGAATGCAACGAGCTCGCATTGTTTCTTTCTGGACCAGCAGCAGCATCCAGGGAGAAAAAGTCTGCTAAAGTTCATGCCCAGGACCAATTACCTATGCCACCACTAGAGGCTGAGAAAGAATCTGGACCAGAGTGTTCGAAGAACTTGTCTGACTCGATGGAGTGGGGTCAAGTAGAATTTAGGCAGGAGAAGTTTTACGGCCATAGAAGGACGGCAAGTGCTAGTGCTGACATTGGTACCTGGAATATTTCAGTTGATGATGATGTTTCACATCAAAGTTCATCCGGTGCTCAACCTGAGCCACCTCCTCGAAAAATACCCAGTCTTTCAGGGTTCCTTAATACAATGGAGTCAGCATCTAAATTGAATTGGCCAAAGAATGGTTACAGGAAGTTGAAGCTCCCAGATCGCCAACAAGATGCCGATACTACATTATTGCAACCTCATCATTTGCCTAAAGTGAGTGCTTTATCTTCTTCCTTAAACTTCAGACATGTTTTGCTTCTTGATTTCCACATTTCAAGTGGTATGTAACCAATGATTTTATTGCTTGTTATAATTTGGATAGGGCATAAATGTGTGCTACGAAAAATGCAAGAGTTGTCTCGATAATTGTGATGGTTGCTATGAAAAGCAACTCAATGGTTGGTATGGAGCCATTCAAAGACAGCTTCAAAGGTCTCAGTATCATATGCAATATAGGCGACCTATTCAAGTTGTGTTCTGGATTTTTCTCCTCCTTTGCTTAATTGGTGAGCTTCTTGAACTCTGACTCTAGTTTGTTTAGTTTATGTAAATTGATCACTTACCTTTACATAGGCTATGATTCTTAAACATCTCACCTTTTGAAATTTTCCACTTCAGCTTATTAGTGCACTATGCTTATTATTATGTGCAAAATTTCTGATTAGTTTATTACTTTTGCCTATTTTTCTGCATGAGTTTTGATGTTTGTAATGGCCTAATGGGAATGTTAGATTATTGATTTTATAGGACTGTGAAGGGGGTACTCATGCTCTGGTTGGACTGTGGTTTTGTATTGAATTATCTTCTTGTTGTTCTTTGTTTTCTGTCACTGCCTTCTGATGAAATTAGTACCTTGCTCTTTCATCTTTATTGTCTCGGGTAGACTTGGCAAAATATTATAATTATCCATTAACCCGTCCAACAACCCATGATTTAATGGGTTGAGTTATCCATCTAGTTCTAGCAGGACAGATTTGGGTTGGGTTAATTGGCTATCAAAAAAATTAGTGGGTCAAATGGATAAACTGATGGGTTTATAATGGGTAAATCACCCACTACCCATCCTTTCAATTTCCCTTCCTGTCCAGCCATTGTTGTCTCTAGGGAAACCTGTAAAGCAAGGTAGTCACACCTTGCCTTCCTCATCTTATCTTTGATTTCATTGTTATTTTCAGTTTCTTCTTCTTCTCTCTCTCTCTAGATCTTACTTTGCATAGTATTTTACCCTTTTCTCTCTCATCTCTGCACTAGATTTTACTTCTCTCTCTATATATACTTAATTGAGTTACTATTGTGTTGAGAGAGATTTTTTGTGGATTTTAAAATTTAGGAGTAAAGTTGAAAATGTATGAGATCTGAAAAGTTTGTTGGGAAAAACAAAACAAAATCTACAAAGTAATGTTTGTGTATGCGTTGAATATTAATTTTTGTCCATGGGTTGGGGTGGGGTTGAAAAAGAAACAATCAGATCACCCAATCTGACCTGCCACTGTTGTAAATACCCTGCTGCTGAATGCTGAACAGAGACCCAGAAGCCAGAAATGTAGTATTTTAAAAAATAGAAAACGTTTTATGGGTTGTATGAGTTGATGAGTTTGACCCTTATCCATTTAAAATTTATCTATATTCAACCCATTTAAAGTTACCTGTTAATGACCCAACCCATTAATGGCCCTCAACCCATTAAACTTTATCCATTACCCATTAAATCAACCTATTTGCAACCTCTAGTCTGGGGACATGGACTCGAGAGTATTCTGTTGAGTGATCTCAACTCATCTTGCAAGGTGGCCAATTCTCTGTGAAGCTAGGCTTCAAATTATCAATTTCATTGCTTCTACATCCTTTTAAATTCTTGCTCTGCGTCAAATATACTGTATATTCAATTGATTTTTGGATCAACTGCAACCATGGGGGTGTGCTTTTACTTGGAATATATTTGTGATGCATTACGAGCTTATAGTAAATGAGTTAAAAATCCTTTTAGGTCATTAACAGAGTGTGTATGGTGGTTTGGGAAATTATTATTAGTATTATTACTCCCTCTGTTCCACGAAAAGAGTCATATTTGCCATTAAAATTTGTTCCACTAAATGAGTCCTCTTTTTATTTTATTGATGGTAGTATAAAATTACACAATGTTCTCAATTTTAACATTTTAATTTCGCTATCATCCCACCACTATTCAACTAACAAGTTATTTTAGGGGTTGCCATGGAACAAAAATATGTAAGTAGTGTTTGCAAGTTTTGCAAATGGGGCTCTTATTGTGGAACAGAGAGTATTTTATTAAGTAGCTGGTTTAAGAATTATAGTTATTTTCTTATTTAAAATTGTTGTCCTATTAATTGTTGGATTACGAGTATTTTTTAAATGGAGTTTTAATCTTTACTTTTGTGATTGTTGAATAATATTGAATTTTTAGAGAAAAATTTGTGATCTTGTGTTTTTCTACCTATTTCTTGCGAGGATAGGTTCTTCTTCTAATCTCTTATTCATTTCATTGCTTTTGCATTAATTTGACTTCTTTGGACTGAGCTTATGTTTGTTTGTAAGTTTTAAGAAATACGAGCTGGTACTGAATTATTTAATCCATTTGCAGCTGTATATTTTATGTATAATTTAAATGTAAGATTATGTAACTTATAAATAAATATAAAAGAAACATTATATCGCTGTAGCTTTCAACTATGAGAATCTGGTAGTTGTCTAACTGGTGCCTAATGAAAAAAATTCTTTTTAGAGGGCTTTTCAATGATACTACACAAAATAACAGTTTCTATGAATTTGGTATATAGGGCTGTATGGTTGTGATCTCGTTTTTCTCCTTGCAATCAGACAATACTGCTCATCTTGGTGCAAGTTTTAAGGTCTGGAAATATGATCTTTAAAATGAGCTATAAGAGGATTGATTTGTCAGAAGCTGATATTATTTAATTCACAGGGTTCTAGTTTATCCGGAATCGTGTATATGATTAAAGTATCTATGGTGTAAAATTGAAAAGATACTTCTGCCTTGTGTGAGAAATATGCCAATGGGGATACTTGCTGCCAAAACTTACCTATCAAAAAAAGAAACTGTAAGAAATATGCTTGCTTAATGATTGGATACTTGTTTTTCAAAATATATTTTCGATCTTAGTGACCAAGACTTTCATAGTGTTGATATTAGTTATATATGTTATACAACTTATACTTCAATGTGAGTCAAGTAGCCAAAGGGTTATCACCCTGATAAAAGGGGCTCTATTTTGTAAAGTAACCGATGACACTAACGCTTAGAGACAGCTAATAACAGCATCGAAGAAATAATAAAAGATTTAGTACGGGCAGTAAAAAATTACAAATTTGTACCCCTTCTATGTGTGTTGCAATAATAATCTACAATCCATTACAAACTTGGTTGCACAGCGTCTTTTATTCAGTTTTCTTTACTCGGAAGTATCACTTACAGTATTTCTAGAAAAAGCTGAAATTAGTACGAAAAGTTTAACATTACTACTGTCTTTAGTTCTTTCTTTTGCGGGGGGACTTACGCTTATGGTTCTCTTTGCAGTCTTGGTTGCTGTGTGCACAATCTAAAGGGAGCAGTGAATTCTTACTAAAGCATTTTGCAGTAGACAGCATTGTGTGGGGGTGGAAAAGTCCATGAAACATTAATTTGGGGGGCATTCTTCACTCCCCCCCCCCCCCCTGATAGAGGCAGGTGGGGTTTTTGCTTACATTTCTATAGAAATTTGTTCATACTTGTAAGTGGTTGCTCAAAATATTGGCAAAGCTGTAGCGGCGTCCTCAAACCCCTTACTTTTCCCTCTGCTTCGCATTAGTTCAGTTTTGCTGATGATCGATCAGTAGATCCTGTTGTATATTCTATTAAACAAGGTAATGGTTGTCCATTGTTGCATCCCCAGTCCCCCAATTGCCACCCCGCCCCCCCCCCCCCCCCCCCCCCCCCCCCCCCCCCCCCCGGCCTGTCTTGCTATTGTGTAAAATATGTGACCATTTTCTTTGTTGCCTTGTATTTTGTTTTGTGTATTGTGTAGCATGCAAGGCTATACAGTCTTCACCCCGCGGGTTATTTCTCTTCTTATTAAGCCAAAGATCGGATGCATACATGTAGGATGTTAAGTAGCCTCTACATGAATGATAGATAGGACCATTGAATTTGGTAATAAACAGAGTAGAAAACTGATGAAACAGGATTTGTAGACTTTTTATGATTATTATTATTATTATTATTATTTGCATGTACAGTAGTTAGGGGGTACGCTGTGTGGTTTGGTGCTGTGTGGTTTGGTGCAGTTTTAAGCTTCTATTGCAACCGCAAAATACGGATCCGGTTAGTACGAAATTCATTTTTTGGTAAGTTGGTCAATTGACTAATAGAGTGCTGAAACGCAGGGAGAGAGAACATCTCACTGCTTGCGTGTCAGTACTCTATTGGCCAATTGACCAACTTACCAAAAAATGAACTTCATGCTAACCACTCCCGCAAAATATAGTTTTTAATTTTTAGCAACTGTGTTGGTGCAAAACCACACCTAAACAAAAATAAAAATGTACTTTACACAAATTGAAAGTACTAATTAGTATTATTTCCATTCATATTAAATTAACGGCAAATTAATATTGTTCATAACAATAAATAGGATGTTTCAAATAAAGAAATAATAATTAACAACATAATTTATAAAGTATTGTTCTATGAAGTCTTCTAATTTTATTATCTTTCTTTTAATTTTGTCAAATGTAAAAAACAAAACAAAAAAGTAATGAATGACTTATATTTGTTTTTCTTTCTAAAAAATTTAAAAGAAAAAAAAGATAATTGTATTTGTAATAGTTGGAATGAAATGGATTCTTCAAAAAATATTAATTATTAGAATAAAAAGTATAAAAAGGTCTATTGTATTATATATGTTTATATTTATTTAGTAATAAGTTTGTTGATATATATATATATATGAAAAAACATATGTGCACAACTGTGTAAGTTTCAAATGTACACAGTCTACGATCATAGAGTTAAGTCATTCTACGATCGTAGAGTAGCCACTGACTGATAATAGAGTAGTCATTTTACTAACTTAAAAACGTAGAGTTCTCTAAGATCATAAAGTGACTTAACTTTAAGATCGTAGCATGTGTACATTTGGGAGTTTGCATAACTGTGCAGCTCAATTAACCTCATATATATATATGGATAATGATTTATAGTATGTATTTGTTATGGATCTTTATACGGCATACATTGTAATGATCGCAAAGATCGAATATCCTTGTAAATAGAATTTTTAAGAAATTATCTACTAAAATGATATTTTTATAGATAATTTGAGTTTTATGTTACTTATGGTCGTAATATGACCACGATAAGTGTTATGTGAGCGTTTTTAGTGTTTGAAGGTGAAAAATAATTGTTTTTTGAGAAAAGACGTATAAACACTATTCACGTTAAAAACGCAACTTCGTTTCTTCGACTTTTCGAAATACGATATAGCATTTATTCGAAAAATGGGAATCGGTGGTGAAATCGGTTTTTTGAAAATCGAAAGTCGATTTTTCGACTAACCGAGTGGGTTACGAAAACGTAACCGAAAGAGCTAGAAAATCTAACTGGATAAGAAAATGTCTAACTAGAATTAGTTGGACTAACTAAGCCTAGATTTTCAAGGTTTGGCTAGGGTTTGCAAGACTTGGCTAGGTAAGGGTTGAACTTAGGGTTTAAATGACTTGACTAAGGGTTGAGCCAATGATATGCCTAGGTTTTGAGGTGGTTTGGCTAGGGTTGAGTCATGACTCAAGCTTTAGGGTTAAACCCTAAAGACTTGGAGCCAAAGCTAAGGAATCGGTGTTTATCCTGTGTGGGATAATGTTAAGATGACAAGGCTTTGAATAAAGCAATATAAGGGGCATTTTGGGCCTTTGTGGCCGGTAATAGTCAAGGTGGAAGGGACAAAATGGTGAGTCATAATGCATGACTCACCTAATCTAGACCAAACATTGATTGCTTGGTCCCACCATTAAGTGGTCTTAACTAATAAGTGATGAATAAGTCGCTTGAGTTAGTTTAATTGTACTTTGATTAGGCTAACTCAAGGGCATCATTAGTAAACTTTAAAAGATGAGGGGAAAGACCTTGTAAGACTTTAGTTGGGTAACAAACTTGTAAGAAGTAGAAATTATGTTTTATATATACAAACCATACAAACCAAACCATCATCTCTTTCACTTTTCCTAAATTTGGCCGAGTGTTAGAGAAAAAGAGAGAAAGTAAGAGCAAGAGCTCAAGAACAAGAAAAAAAAAGAGAGGGCTGGATTCAAGGGAGAGCAAGGAAGGATCATGAAGCTAGCTTGGATCAAGCATAAGCTTACGTAGAAGAAGAAGAAACAAGAGGTAAGCCTAGAACCTTCAAACTCTTCATTTTTTTTATTTTCTTCTATGAGTGATTAGTAGTTGGTGGTTGTAAGTAATTGAAGATCATGAAAGATCTTGAAGATATAAGTTGGTTGATAAGGAGTAAACCTTATAAAACTACCCTAAGTATGCATGTCAAGTTAACGAATAACTAAAACGTAAGCCTAAGCGTGAGAATGAAAAGACTAAAGTAGTGGACTGTAAACGGACCTCTATAAACGATTTTATATGTGATGTTGTTGGATTCCAAAAAGATGGAATCATAGATAAGTAAGTTGTTAAGATGTTCCAAGTGGAACGGGGGGAAAATACGCCATAACGAAGTTATGGCGAAATTTTTCGTAAAAGGTATTAAGTGTGAAGAACCCTAACTTAGTACCCTTTTCGGACCAAGTTTACGGGTAGTTAACGCTTTCAAAAAGTTTCTTCTTTCTGCAGTTTTGTAGTTGGTTGAAAACGTGAGTCGTAGACTCAAGAACGAACTCAATCCAACTTCAGATGAGCGAGTTGTGAAGTTTAGAAAATTCAACGTTGAAACGTTTTTTTAGTAAAAAATGGCTTTCGGGGGACTTTTGAGCCAATTTTCTGATAAGTTAGAGAACCCCTAAAATTATTCCGTCTGGGGGATCTGTAGTAGATGTTACAAGGAAGAAAGTGACTTAAGAATGGACTCATTTCGCTAAGGGATGACGAACTTACAACATTGCAAAGTAGGCACATCAGAGCATCAGAGTGTCAGAAGCAAGTTGGGTTGACCAAGGCTCAGCGTAGCTACGCCGGTCCTTGGCACAACTGCGCCAAGTTGCAAGTCGTTCAGCGCAGCTGCGTTGCCTGTGGGCGCAGCTGCGCTAGGCTAGGGCCAAGGCTGGTCTGCTGTGCAGTCGATCGTCGGGCGTTCACGTACGTAACGGGCAATGCCTACAACGATAAAAGAGATTGTTTTAAGACCTAAAAGGTGAGCATTATGAAACATAAAAGCCTTAACATTAACCAAGGAGTCTAATATAATTTTTAAAAGTGTGTTAAGCTTACGCTTATGCGTGTCGCTTAGGCGATTGAGCAGGTAAGGTCGGGCGAAAACGTCGGGGCAAGTGTTGTCGAACTTTGAAAGTGTTTCGATTCTAATGAAACATACATTATAAAATATGGAATAGAGTTAATATAAATCATGAGTGTCATTTATACGTGTCTAATTGATATGTCTATGTGCACTAAATGTGTAGGACTTTCAAAGGGCGATTTTTAAAGAACGCTTAAGGCAAGTATTCTAACTCCATTCAATTTTCTATATTGAATGTCAGTTTTTGAATCTTGTACAATTATTGTTATGTGCAAGTTTTCATTCGTATGAACTATATTCTTATGAATATTCGTATGTTGACTCAAATAACACTATAGTTATATATTGTGTGAATTTCAGACTTATACAAACCTTTTGTATTTGTATAAGTATTCAAGCTTTGCTATAATGCTTGTTGATAATATTTTAAAGTTCTAATATTCATGAATTGTTTAGATGGACGTCAATGCTAATTGTATCGGCTTGACTAATGTGGAAAATGTTAGATGGATGTCAATGCCAATTGTATCGGCTTGACGCATGTGGAAAATGTTAGATAGATGTCAATGCCAATTATATCGAGATCCGGGGAAAAGAAAGCAAATATATGAATATCCTATTAATCAGCGTGACCGAATTCGACGTGCTTATATAAACTTGGGGCCATATCATTATAAACTTTTTGAGTATCCAAGAGTTCGGTCAGGAAACCAGTATCGTCGGTTCAATTATTATTGGTTCAAAGATTGGTTATGGTTAGAGTATTCACCTCTTAAGAATAAAGTATTTTGCTTCCCCTGCTTTCTTTTTGCAAAGGGTCCAAAAGTTAATCCTGCATTGACTGCTGATGGATTTAATGACTGGAAAAGAGTTCGAGATGGAAAGAATTGTGTATTTTTAAATCACATTGGAGGTTCATGCTCATTACATAATAGTTGTGAGAAATGTGTTGCGGATTTGATGAAAGCACCTCAACATGTAGACATAATTCTGAACCGACAAATCAAAGATGCGATTTTGAAGAACCGGCTAAGACTTAAGACAACCATTGAATCTGTTCGTTATCTTGCATATCAAGGGTGTGCTTTTCGGGGTCATGACGAGTCTTTAGATTCCAAAAATCGTGGCAATTGTGTTGAACTTATAAAGCATACAACAAAATTTTGTCCGAAAGTTGCTAAAGTTGTTTTAAGAAATGCCCCAAAAAATGCTACATACACCTCACCCACAATCCAGAAGGAGATTTTGAATATTCTAGCAAACAAAGTGAGAATGCACATTCGAGGAGAAGTTGGGGATTCTGACTTTTGTATTCTTGTTGATGAAGCACAAGACTCAGCTCATAAAGAGCAAATGGCTATTATTTTGAGATTTGTCGACAAAGAGGGTTTTCTATGGGAATAATTTTTTGATATTGTGATGGTTGAAGACACTACTGCCGAGACACTTCATCAAGAGATATCTAAAGTTCTTCTCCATCATAATTTGCAAGTCGAAAGATTAAGAGGTCAGGGGTATGATGGTGCTAGCAATATGAGAGGTGAATGGAATGGGTTACAGACATTATTTATGAGGGATTGCTCATATGCATATTATGTATACTGTTTCGCCCATTAGTTACAATTGGTCTTGGTTGCAGCTTCAAAAAAGGTTGATCCTATTTGAAAATTCTTTTCTTCCTTGAGTTCTATTGTCAATGTCATTTGCGCTTCTCCAAAACGTCATACTGAATTTCATGTTGCTCAAGTTATGCATATTACAGAATTGGTTATAGCAGGTGAGCGTGGTACAGGTAGAGGACTCAATCAGATTGGTACCTTATATAGACCTGGAGCTACTCGTTGGGGTTCTCATTTTACTTTAGTTTGTGACTTGATAGATAAATATGATGCAACTTGTACCGTTCTTGAATCTATTATGGATGATAAAACCACAGAGTCTTTATGTGCGGAAGCTTATGGTGCTTACAATGCAATTAGATCATTTCAATTCATATTCATCTTGCATTTGTTGAAAGACATGATGGGACTTACTGATGTCTTATGTCGAAAGTTGCAGCAAAAATCTCAAGATATTTTGAATGCTATGAATCTCGTGGAAATTACAGTGAATTCTCTTCAGAAATTAAGAGAAGACGGTTGGGAAGATTTTATTGAAAAAGTGATGTATTTTTGCAGAAAGCATGATATAGATATTCCTGACATGGACGGTCAATTCAGTATAAGTTCACGTCTCCGTAATTGTCAACAAAGAAACATAACAACTGAGCGTCATTATCGTGTTGACCTATTTTATGCTGCAATAGATTTTGAGTTGGTGGAATTGAATGGCAGGTTCAGTGAAAGAACAAAGGAACTTCTTATTCTTAGCTCATCTTTGAACCCTGCAGATGGTTTTAAGGCATTTAACATTGATAATATTTGCATACTTGCAGAGATGTTTTATCCTCGAGATTTCTCTAAACAAGAGTTGCATCGCTTGAGAAGCGAGCTGACAATGTATGAGTTTGATGTACCTCATGATGATGTGCTCAAGAATGTTACTACTCTTGCTGAGATATGCCAAGGATTATTTGAAACAAAAAAAATCAACGTCATATCAAATGATTGATCGGTTAATTCGTCTTGTTTTAATTTTGCCGGTTTCCACAGCAACTATAGAGAGATCATTTTCAGCTATGAAACGTATCAAAACAATGTTGCACAACAAGATGGAAAATGACTTCTTAGCTGATAACATGATTGTCCACATCGAAAATGAGTTGACTGAGAACTATGATGCAAACTCAATAATTACTTAATTTGCTTCTATTCAAGAGCAAAGAGTGCAATTTGACTAGGTATGTTATTATGTTTTGGACGTACGTTCGTTATCAAAATTTTATTAATGTTATAGTGAATTAGTGATGATTTTGTTTATTATTCAATTAGCTACGTGATTTTATGACATATACAATTATCTTAATATATGGTTTAATTTAAAAAGAAAATATATGTAGTGAACGTTCACGAATTTTTTTTTCTAGCCCACCCCAAATCATAATCAGCCCTTGCTGCTACTAATAGTAGCGGACGCTAATTAGGATAAGTGTTTGGTTTTATTAACTAGAGTTTCAATTAATAAACTAGGATTTAGGGTTTATAAACCAAAATTTAGTGTTTATTAACTCAATTTTTAACTGGGTTTAAGGTTTATTAGTTAAAAAAATGATTTAATAAACCATAAACCCTGATTTATAAACCCTAAATCCTTATTAATAAACCTTAAACCTTGGTTAATTAATTAAAACTCTAGTTAATACAGTCAAACTCTTATCCTGATTAGCATCTATTACTATTAGTACGATGATATGAGTTTTTTTAATTATCCGCTACTAATAGTAACGAACGTCGATTTTCAATTTCTAATCATAGTCATTCTTTCTTGTTTTCAATGGTATAGATAGTGTATACCCTATAAGGATCTATAGCAAATACATGATATGGATCATTCCTCTATATATATATATATATATATATATATATATATATATATATATATATGCAATTTTTCACGGTTGAGATTTTTGGTGCTACCACAACCGTTTCTTTTTTTAAAGACCATGCCATAAAATCACACTGCAGCATAGCGCACATCACGTGTGGTGTTTGTCCATAGCAGTGCGATTGCAGTATGATTTGTGGTAGTTAGGAACTATATTTAGTGTATTAGTCTTGAAAACACCTATACTATCTTTTGGGGCCAAGCTAAATACTCCTCCGTTGACAAAAGAATGTTCAACTCATGTTGTATGTTGTCATAAAAGAATGTTTTTAGTATTATGTTTTTGCAAATGAAAAACACCAAATAAATTGCTCTGCTTGTTTACCTCAACGGGGTTAGTTTATGAGTTATACGCATCCATGTATAGAATTTTAAGAGATCTTACCTTAACCTTAAATAACTTTAATGCTGTTGTCAGAGATCCATTTGTTCGATTTTTCCTTTTTTAACAATTAAGGTTCCCTTGACCTTACCTTAATTTTCTATTTTAAGTTATTGTTCCTGCTAGAATTTACTGACCCATTATTAGTTTGCTACCATTTGTTGGTATGGCATCTATCGGTGGAAATTTTATATCAGCATGTGAGCTGAAGAGGCTGATACATAGCAGTAAAATTTCATGTACCTGCTACACCTTTAGATCATATTTGTTTACAAGGATTATAATCTTAAATCATATTTGTTTACAAAGATTATAATCTAGGAATTATAATTCATGAGATTATAATCCCAAAACTATTAATTCTAGGATTAAATAGTCCTAGTTACATGTTTATTTTTTATGGGATTATTAATTGGATAACTTAAAATAATCACATGTTATGTTTGTTTTTTCAAGATTAATTAAAAGATTGAATAAAAAAAATATTGTTTGGACTATTACACCCTTACCAATAATAACATAATTTAAACTTATTTATACATCAAAAAATGATGAACAATTAATTATAAACTTTCAAAATCTATTTTCTATCTATCTATTTTAAGGTTTTCCAAACTGTTACAAACTTTATCAATAAACTCTAACAAAATGATGTTAATATGGTCAATAAGGTTTATGGGTTAAGTATTTTTTTTAGGTCAACTTATTAAATTATAATTTTTTAACAAAAATTTTAAAAATCGTCCAAAAGTGTTAAAGTTAACGACATATTTGCATGACAATGTGTTGGATGCTTATATGGACTATTTAATAGATTAAAACGTGATGTGACAATGATGTTGTGACGCTCCCAAAATAGGTCCACATAATCCATTTTGAGTTGTCAAATGCATGGTACATAATTTAAATACAAATCTTTTTATATCAAACTGTCATGCAAAATACGACCACACAGACTGTGAGCTTTAATACAGATATTATATTGCATATAATACGAAAATATCAACGCTCAAATTAAGTCCTCATTACAATTATTATCACACTATTTTACAAAATAGTGAGGACTACTATAGCACTATCTCGGACCATCACTCCATTCCCCGGCTAGTCCCAGCTATATTCTCATTTCCTAAAGAGAACAATAAACGAAAATGGTGAGCTTAACTAGCACAGTAAAGAATATTATGACCAAGATATTAAAGAATAAATTATCTTTAGCCTTTAACAACAACAAATCAGATAAAATATAATTGACAACAAGTTGTAGATCAACAACTGCAGCGAAAATAGCAATCCATTAGAAGAGTCAAGTAGAGCATGATATCTACTATCTTCTATGATTTAAAAGTCCATTATCAATATTTTATCCCTGTAACACCAATTAATAAATATTTCAATTCAATAATTTATCTTTGCACTACGGGCTAAAGATATTCATTTGTATCACCAGTGGTCATGATTATGCCAAACACTTGTCCATCTTTGCACTACGGGTCAAAGATATTTATCAATCAACAGTTCATCTTTGCACTACGGGCCAAAGATATTCATCAATCAACAATTAATCTTTGCACTACGGGCCAAAGATAACATTCACCACAATTTAAGACTGAGGATGATGAAAAATAATATAAAGAACGAATCAAGGGAGATCAAAAATAAATATTAGAGATTTGTAATTTAATTTATCCAAGTTCAAGAATGTCTAAATTGTCAACATAATAATTAATTGTGGAGTAAAATTTAAGAATGATATTCGTATATCAAAAATAATTTGGACAGAAAAAAATTAATTTTTATCGTGAATAGTACCCCGTATGAATAGTACCCCGTATGAATAGTATCCCGACATAAAAATATTAAAATTTGATAAGAAAATTCAAACCAATATTCCGGTGAAATGATATTAGATGAAGCGCAAAACTCAAGTAATTTCTAATCATTTAAGGAATTATAGAAGCAATACTTAGCATAGTAATTTAAGCTTAAGAATATGAAATGAAATAATATCACTTACATAATATAGAATATGAAAGAAAATGATATCCTTTACGAGTATAAAATAATATCCTTTATGAATATTGAAAGAAAATAACATCCTTTACCTTGGTAGAAAACTAGATTTGACTGGTATACCGGATATTATTCTGAGAAAATCTTGCACTATAAACTACACTCAAAGTATTCTTATACTCAAAATAAATACTCATAATATAATAGTAGAAACACTTATATTTTTGGTGTATTAGGATGAATGGGTAACCCCCCCCCCCTTTTATACTGCAACCTCGGAAGAAAAATAAAGTGAGATGCCTAACTTTTTTTTCTTTCTCCGCCCAACTATCCTTTTTTTTCCTTTCTTTCTTTGCATAACCTGCCTAACTTGCCTAACTTCTTATTGGTTGATGGGGCCCACAATTTGGAAATAAAAAGATTTTACAGAAAGTATTCCTCCCATTAGAAAAAAGAGAAGTGCACGGAAAGTTTTGAAAAAACTTAACAATCTGACAAAGTTAATATAATATTATATTATTATATTAAAAAAAACTATACTATTATAATAATATATTATAATAATATATTTGAATGAATATTTTATCGGATGAGATAATTATAATTCCACAGAAAAATATGTCAAACTTTCAACAAATATCTCATGCTAAATTCCTCCATTTGTAACAAAAATTGGGCAAATATCCACCACATAACAATTATTCACAATTAATATTATAAGATCACAATATTGACAACCAGATCGTTTTCAGGAAAAAGAGGGGGTTTTGCTATAAGAATTTATCCTTATTGGCGCGCAATTATATAACCTAACCCCTTTCCTTGACAGAACTTTCTAGACATTGTCAATAATGCTATCTAATAATATCATTTCAATAATACTAGTTACTGTGTTGTGGCAATTATTGATTTGATAATATAAAATACTATGCAATTATCACTGTAGCAATTATTGAATGAAATACTGAGTGACTTCTTACGTAAGCATCAATAATTAGAGATACTGTGCAATACCGTGTGCTACTGTGCAACAACGTGTATTACAGTACTCTTTTATCACCGGATATTTCAACAGTTAACGGTAAAAGTTCCGCCGTCAATTTTTTAAAAAACTTATTTTTGTCGTTTTCTTCATCCGACAGTTATTCTGTTATGGGGACCATCAATGATTGCGCCGTCGTACGAATATTCCCCGACACAAAAAATATTCTCCGACCAAATGAATATTTTATGACAATTTACTTACTTTATAAAATTTGCACATATCACCCATAACTATCACATTTATCAAATTCATACCTTACTATTTAAAATAATATATAGAGGAATTTAAATCTTATTCATATAAAGTTGGGGTCTTGCAGATGCTCTATATTAAGAATTATATATATATATATAAACTAATTTATACATTTTAAAAATTACACTTAAATTTAAAAATTTACACTAAAATAAATTAACAAATTATACTTAAGTTAAACAAAATAAAAAATGTGAAGGAAAATCCTTGATTTTGTTAGAACCTGTGATCAGGTAACGTATCTTTTTTTTTCTAAACTATCAAAATTATAAATTAATTTACATGCATGTTTGATTTCTATTATTTGTGCGTACAGGAAAATGTGAAGGAAAATATGTGATTTTGTTAGAATAGGATATTATAGTTATTTTAGAAAAATGTTGAATTTAATTTTGTCTAGAAATTTTTAGTCCTAAGTAGTGGGGATTATAATACTTAGTTGAATATGATATTAAATAGTCTCCCATATTAAGTCATTTTATAATTTCCAGACTAATAGATCCAAGTCCAAATTTAAAAACAAACAAAACACTTGAAATTAATAGTCTTATCCCAAATATAATCATTGCAAACAGACATAGTCATATACCTTGTGGACATATTTATGAATCACTGGTTATTCATATCAAATGAATAAGACTAAAATACAAAACTGTACGTTAAATTTAGGGTTGTAAATGGTAACCGAAAAATTCGTATTCGTTCGCATCCGTATTCGAAAAAAACCCGGATATTATTCGTATTAAAAAAACGGATATATCCGTATTCGGTTTAAAGGTATCTGCAAATAAATGGAAACGAATACGGATATAGGCGTATACGTATTCGTTTAACATCCGTCCGTAAATATATCCAACAGATAACGAATATCCGGATTCGAATCCGTATCCGAAATTCGTATACAAATAACTTATATATTATATAATAAGCAAAATAATTTTTTTAAAGTGGCATTCCTTATATAATAATTAGTTTTCACTATCATACGAAAATTATTTTAAAAATATATCATTTCACTTCTAAAAAGTAGGAAATAACACTTTTATTTTAATATTAATAAACTGAAATATATTGATTTAAATATAGTTAATAGATTTTTACTATTATAAAGTTAAAATATCTAAAATGTATCATTTACCAAGAAAATTATATACTAGAAGAACAAAACTATAGTTATTAGTTTATTATAAGTTTTTTACTTTCAAAACTTACTTGTAATACTGGGAGACGGGAACAATGAACAATATAAATTTATTGTTAAAATGTGTTAAGTCCGAATTAATTTAGAATTAATCTAAAAGGGAGTTGAATAGTTAATTCACGTTTATGAATTTTCGAGTGGAGGGAGTATTTACCACTTTTATTTGCCCAATTATTTAAAAATTAGAAGTCCAAATATTTAAAGCAAGTACAGAGTAAATTTTGGATGAAGTTGTATTAACTAGTTGTCAGTTGCCACATATACAATATAACTCGCAGTCTCCATAAATATAATGAAATAAAATAAACTTTTAATAACTATGTAAATTGTATTCTATGTATTGCGGATAAATTATAAATAAAAGTTCCCATAAACATATTATTAAAATTTTAATCAAGTATTTGAGAAAAAAATAATTAAATATTTAATGTAAACTTTTGAATCTAATTATAAATTATAAATATTCATACACACTACAATATTGGACATCTAAACATTAATAAGTAGTATTGAAATTTAGGATTTCAAAAATAATGAAAACTTATTTGTAATTAAGAACATTGATTATTGTATTTAAATATTTATTAAAAATAAATTAATTAACATTCATTCATTAATAAACTATATTTTAAAACTCATTATTTTTTTATTTTAGTTATAGTTAGGACTATAAATGGTAACCGGAAAATCCGTATTCGTCCGCATCCGTATTCGAAAAAAAGCGGATATTATTCGTATTCGAAAAAAACCGGATATTATCCGTATTCGGTTTAAAGGTATCCGCAAATAAACGGATACAGATACTACTGTATCTGAATCTGTATATATCCGTTTACACTCCTAATTAAACTGTGTTTGATTCCCATTCCTTAATTCGGTTGGAATGAAATGGACGATGGGAATGGAAATGAATGGAAATGAGCATTCTCCTCTTTATTTTTGGTCAGTTCATTGCATTCTTTTAGGAGAATAAGCATTTATTATTAACAAAATGTTTGCTTAAATTAACTTAGAAAATGAGTAAAAAATATTAAAAAATTTAATTAATTCAATTTTAGAAAGAGAGTAAAAAAAATTAGAGAGAGAGAGTGAAAAAAGTTGGAGAGAAAAAGTAAAAATAAGTGAAAGATTGTTAGAGAGGGTGAAAAAATTTAGAGAGAACAAGTAAAAAATTTAGAGAGAGAAAGTATACAATATTTCTACAGAGAGAGTGAAAAAAATAGAAAGGGAAATTGACAAAATTCAAAAGAGAGCACATTTTCCAGAGAGAAGGAAAAAATCTAGAGAGATGATGAAAACAATTGAGAGTGAAAAAATTCTAGAGAGTGAAAGTGAAATTTTTTTAGAGATAAAGTGAAAAAAATTCTAGAAAGATTGATTTTTTTTTTTGGGCGAGATGGTAAAAATTAAAGTATATATTTACAAGGCACACTGATCACAAATGTTTGTTGAGTTAGAATGGAATGGGCTAAACTGACCCATGCAAATGGGTATTGGAATGTAATTTTCGTTCCCACAAATCGACCAATTAAACAGATCAAAAGTCATTCCTTAAGGAATGTTCATTGCATTCTCACCTAATTCCATTCCATTCTCAAATACAAAATTTATCATTTTGTGAGGATATAGTACCTGACTTAATTTATGATACAGCAACTCGCTATCTCGTGGTACAATTATTAGTGCAAAACCATATTTTTTATCAAATAAGTGAATAATTAGTTGAGAAATTTGATTTGAAAGGTATACTTTTACACTACGAATTGAACTACGATGTAGTGGCGGAGCCAGAGATTTTAAGCCAGCGGGTCCGGCGAACGGGCGTCGACGCGGCGATCTGCAGTGGCGACCGGCGACAGCAGCGGCGGCTCCCTTCTCTCCTCTCCTCTCCTCTTCTGTTTCTACCAGACCCACTAATATACAGACCTCCTCTGTTATTTACTTCGTTTCACAAATAAAAAAATATTAAAAAGATCAAATACGTTCATTACTCTTTTTAAAAAGAGTATAAAAATAATTATTTTTGTAGTGATGAGTATAAATTATCATCATATTTTAATATAGTGTGGTTAATGTTAACCTAACAACTTATTCACTTGAGATAGATATTGAACAAAAATACATATTTAATATTGATAAATTTTATAAATAAAGTTCTTTTTGTGAAACGAAGTAATTATTATTTTTAAATAACAGAAATACACCTTTCGTTTCAAAAATAAATAAATCATATCACTTAGTTATATTTATATATATAATGTCATTATTAATGAATGAACACCTTATTATTTTAAAAAGTATACATATATAAAATGAAAAGTAGTTAGTGATAGTAGTGTGCATACAAGCCAATCATGTATGATGATAAAGCACGTACTTTGTAAACAATCTTATTTATTTATTAATAAAATATTCATTTATTAAAGGCATTTAATTATCTACATGTTGCTATTTTTATAATATGTAAATAACTCATAGTTTTAAGCAAAGCTTTTAGAATCATGATGATGATCATGCTAATGAGATCTAAATTCTTAGAAAGTTTTAAAACTAAAATAGTTCCCAATCGTGGGATTACTAAAAAGGGGATTAGTAAATCCGGATAGATTGGTACATATGTTGCTTGCTCATTGGATGAGGATGATTGATCTCATGATCATTTGTGTGGAGACACTAAAGCAAGTATGTAGGTGCTTATTGGAGAATAAGTTCACTGAACGTGATTCGCTATGGAATACCTAATGGAGTTTTACTCGCATGTCAATAGGAATTCCTAATGTGATAGTAGTACAAGTGATCCTTGGACTTGAGATCATCATAGTATCTTGTATGTAACAAATTATACTTTGACTTATTCCTTAAGACCTTTTAAGGCATATATAGGGTATGCTTGGGTATAATGAGTTACATATGGAGATAATGAATGATCAATAAAGAATCTACCACCTCTAGTAAAAGAGGAGATATGTCCTATGTGATTCGTTAAATGACAACCCAGGAATCCTTGGCCAAGGTGAAATGAAATTAGAAAGGAGTTTTTAATTTGCATTATTTGGAGTTGTGCATTTTCTAATCGAAATACATATAATTAAATAAAATAAGACTTGACAGTAAATCCATGTCTTATATTTAATTGGGACATTGTATGGTGGAAGGATTGAATTGTATGGTAACTATTAACTCACAGGTTCTTTTATGATTAATGTTGAAATCTATATTATCTGGAAAGTCGTTGATCGCTAGGGAGGCTTATCCCTATTGTAGAATAAATATTATTTATTTAAATAGATTATTAGTTTAATTTATTTATTTAAATAAGATTAAAATTGTTTTAATTGATTTATTCACAGCCGGTTTAATATGGAGAACCTAAAGGGTCACACCATAAAAGGAAGAATAAATATTTAAGAAGGTAATGGCATAATCGTAATAATGCATTAAGTATAATTAATTTAATCTATGGTGATAGAATAAATTAAATAGCTTAATGTTTATTATTTAATATTTTGAAAATATTAAATATAAATTAATAAGAGGAGTCTTATTAATATTATTACAATTATTATTATTTTAATTTCTAAAGGAGTTTAGTAATTAATTTAATATTTAGTACTCTCATTTATTCCTAATAAGATTAGGAGACAAATTAATTAAATTAATTTAATTAATTATTCCCATGTGGTGGGAAGCCTAAATTAATTAAAGGAGTTTAATTAATTAAAAGAAATCCCATGTCTAATAGGATTAGAAGGGTTGACCAATGTCTATATAAGAGAAGTCTTATAATAGATATTAGATGATGCAATTCCAATTGTTGGAGAGTACTCTTTTTCTATAGAGGATAGAACACTAAGCCAAACACCCTCCTTCTTGATAATTTCTCTTCCTTGGTGGATCACCTCTAGAGGCCAAACACTTGGGTGGCTAACGTTGATCAAAGAAAGGAATCTAACCCGGAAATTCAAGGAGATCACGAAGAACAAGGAGTTGAACTAGTACCTGTGGAAGCTTCGTTCTACAAGGGTATGATTCCATAACTTCTTATTTATCGTTTTAAATTAATAATTTGCATAAAGGATGATCCGGGTAATGGTTTTGTAGAAATTTTTTTAAACTCTGATATACCATGCTTCCGCTAATTTTTGCAATTTGATTGCGTCACGATTTCGTACAAACCCAACAGTGGCATCAGAGCCAAATCTTTATGCAATTATTAATTTTTTTTTGATTTCATATACATATGGGTATGTATTTAAAATAATTTATTGGGCATAATTTTATTGTATAAAATTATATTTTTTAAGAAAAAAAAAAGACTTTTTTTGGGACGAATCACAATTTTTTTTTTTTGGGTGCTAATCTTGAATTCTGCAAAGAAAAGGTGTTGTCTCTTTCTTACTCCAAAAAGAAGGTGACCCATCAGAAAAGGACTCTTTTAAAAAACCTGCAGGACTCTTTTAATAAAAGAAGGTGGCATCTTTTTAAAAAATAAATATGATATATTTATATATTATATTCTAAATAATTTTATAATTAAAATAAAGAGTTTATTTTAATCTTGAAATTGAATTTCATGCAATTTAAAATTGCCCATTAAATGATACTCATATATATATGGAATGTTTTAATTCATGAGATGAATATTTATTTATTGATATATATGGTGATATGTATGATAATAAATGGGGATTGATTATGGACTATTTGACCAATGTGATTGGATTTTATTTTAGTTGAATGCTTGAATGAATGAGTTTTATTAAATGGGGTCTGCGTACCTCGTCTTCTCTAATTTTTTTTTCTTGATGTAAAATTCTATCTCCCTCCTATGTACTTCCCCTTAACTGTTATCAAGGTTTCTATTTAAATTAAATAGTTTAATGTAATAGAAATAGTTAGAATTATCTTTAAAAAATTAGAGACCAAGGAGCAAGGAGCGCGTGAAGACCCGTTTGTATGGAGCCCGGGTTTAAATGTAATAGTTATATTTAAATTTAAATTCTTGCACTCCTAGGTTTGACCTTTTGGCTCACTTGGTGGCTCTAGTGAACCAAACTAGAATAAAAATCCATAATCAATCCGGGTAGAATATAATATTCTATATTGCTTGCTAAATATTATATATATTATATTTTATGCAAACATGCTTTGCATGTTTAATAAAATGACGCGTATTTTATATATATATGTGCATGCGCGCTAAACAAGATGAGACAAATAATAACAAACCCCTCAAAGAAATAATATTAAGTCCGAAGCGTTCAAATGATATTTGAAATATCGAACGTCGCCTTCTAGCATGATAAATTAATAGAGTATTAAATATTTAATATGAGCTTGTTGTGCTATCCACAAGGCGAGTATTGCGTATTTAAGATGTTAATTAATCACATTTGATGCTTATCAAGAAAATTGAACAATCTAGTCTTGTTGTGCTATCCACAAGGACGAACATTTTTCTTTTTTGAATTTATGGAAGTGCTAGGCTGGACTTAACTTAAATTATTTTAGTTCGGATGTGCACACACTTGACCATTATGATTTAAGAGGCAAAATAAAAGGAATTACATGGTGATGTAATTGACAAGAGTTGTCTACCTATTTATTTGTATATCGCTTGTTGTGCTATCCACAAGGTTATATACATTTGAAATGGGATCCTTATTCTCACTAGCAAATCTTTAATTAGATGTTGCCGAACTATATAAGTGAGGGTAATATAGTTTGATAAAAATAGTGGGAGATACCAATTTAAAATAAAGACCTAAATTTATTTTGGTATGCAAAATTAATAAAATGAATGTTTGCTAAAATGTTATTTTTCACATGCAGAATTTTAAAAATATCAAAATCACTAATTTCACTGCGAAGCATACTTGATGCTAATAAGCTTACCGGGCCGAATTATACGGACTGGCTAAGAAATCTGAGAATAGTTCTCACTGCTGAAAAGATTTCTTATGTCCTAAACTCACCTGTCCCTAGAACTGTTCCAGAAACAGCCTCTGAGAAAGAGATTGCCACCATTGTAAAGTGGCAAGATGATGCATCTGTGGCTCAATGCATCATGCTCGCATCCATGAATAACGAGTTTCAGCGTCAGCACGAAAACATGAATGCTTCTACTATGTTGATTCACCTCAAGGAGTTGTATGGTGAACAAAGTAGGACTGCTAGATATGAGATATCTAAGGAGCTCTTCCGATTTCGGATGACCAAGGGCAAAGTGAACATAAAAGAACAAAAGAAATCTGATCCAGCTAGCAAAGGAATGTGCTTCCATTGCAACGAGCCGGGTCATTGGAAGAGGAACTGCAAGAAGTTTCTGGCAAAGAAGAAGCTTGGAGAAGCTTCGACTTCCAATCAAGGTTTGTTCATGATTGAAATTAATTTTTCAGAAAGTCAAAATTCTACTTGGGTATTGGATACCGGCTGTGGTTCTCACATATGTAATAATGTGAAGGGACTGGTCAGAAGTAGAAAGCTGAACAATGATGAGGTGATCCTACGAGTGGGGAATGGAGCAAAGGTTGCTGCATTAGCTGTAGGAACTTATTATTTAGCAATGCCTTCGAGCAAGTCCATTTATCTTAATAATTGTTATTATGTTTCGAATATTATTAAAAATATTATTTCATTTTCTGTATTGGATATGGAAAGATTTAACGTTGTTATAAAGAACAATAGTTGTTCTATTTATAAAGACGATGTTTTATATGGTGTTGAAAATTTACGAAATGGACTTTATACACTTGACTTACAAGAAAATATTTTTCAAATTGAACAAACTAAGAAAAGGAAAAGAGATGATATTAATTATACCTACATGTGGCACTGTAGACTAGGTCATATCAATGAAACAAGATTATCCAAGTTGCATAAAGATGGGCTCCTTGAGTTATCTGATTATGAATCATATCCAACTTGTGAATCTTGTCTCATGGGTAAAATGACTAAATCTCCTTTTAGTGAAAAAGGAGAAAGAGTTACAGAGTTGTTGGCATTGATTCACACAGACGTTTGTGGACCTATGACAACAAGTGCACGGGGTGGGTATTCTTATTTTATTACTTTCCCTGATGATCACTCAAGATTTGGATATGTGTATTTAATGAAATACAAGTCAGAATCATTTGAAAAGTTCAAAGAGTTCAGAAGTGAAGTAGAGAAACAAACGGGCAAGAGTATAAAGATACTTCGATCAGATCGAGGCGGAGAATACTTAAGCGGTGAGTTTCTCAATTGTCTCAAAGAAAATGGTATAATCTCACAATGGACTCCTCCAGGTACACCACAGTTAAATGGAGTATCTGAAAGGAGAAATCGAACACTGTTAGACATGGTTCGATCCATGATGAGTTTTACCGACCTTCCAATTTCCTTCTGGGGATATGCCCTAGAAACGGCTGCATACCTACTTAACAAGGTACCTACCAAATCCGCCCCAAAGACTCCATATGAGATGTGGAAGGGGAGGAAACCAAATCTTAAGCATGTTAAGACTTGGGGTTGTCCAGCTTATGTCAAAAAGTTTGAACATGATAAGCTACAGACTAAATCCGAAAAGTGTAGATTTGTGGGATACCCTAAAGAAACTGTAGGGTATTATTTCTATCATCTAACTAATCAAAAGGTGTTTGTTGCGAAACATGCTGCCTTCTTGGAAAAGGAGTTTATCCATGAAGGGGTCAGTGGGAGTAAGATATATCTTGAAGAAGTTCAAGAACCACAAATTACCACGGATCAAAGTCAGGTACCTGACCAAGTAGAAGAACCTACTATACCACACCCTGTTCGTAAATCTGGGAGAGTATCGAAGATACCTGAGAGGTATGGATTCGTTATAGAGGATGACGATGAGGTACACATCATGAATAATGATGATCCATTGAATTACGAACAGGCCATGAGTAATAAAGACTCAGGGAAATGGCTTGAAGCCATGAAATCCGAAATGGACTCCATGTATGAAAACAAAGTATGGACTTTGGTTTCACCACCTGAAGGCATTAAGCCTATTGGGTGTAAATGGGTCTTTAAAAGAAAGACTGGAGCGGACGGCAAGGTGGAGACCTATAAGGCCCGACTGGTTGCAAAAGGTTTCAAACAAAGACAAGGAGTTGATTATGATGAAACCTTTTCACCAGTAGCTATGCTCAAGTCCATTCGGATTTTGCTTCCGATTGCAGCTTATAACGACTATGAGATCTGGCAGATGGACGTGAAAACGGCCTTCCTCAATGGGAAACTTGAGGAGGATGTGTATATGACACAGCCAGAGGGATTTTTTTCAAAGGTTGGAATAAATCAAGTTTGTAAGTTGCAATGATCCATTTATGGATTGAAGCAAGCTTCTCATAGATGGAACATTCGTTTTGATGAGACAATCAAAGAGTTTGATTTTATCAAAAATGACGATGAACCATGTGTGTACAAGAAGGTTAGTGGGAGCGCTGTTTCATTCCATGTATTATATGTTGATGATATATTACTGATAGGGAATGAAATTTCTATGCTAAAATCGATTAAAATAAAGTTGTCTAAACATTCCTCCATGAATGATTTGGGTAGAACATCCCACATTGGGGATATAAATCTGTATTAATAGATTTAAAAGGATGTTCGGCTTAACCCATGGAAACGTATATTCATTAGATGCTAAAGGCGTTTAGCATGGCAACTCCAAAAGGTGCCTCATGATGATGAGCCATGGAGTGTATCTCTCTAAAATTGTCCTCAGTAAAAGAGAGATCGCATAAGTAACTATTATGTATGCAATGAAATATACAAGACTTGATGTTGATCAGTCATATTCTGGAGAAGATCTCTGTGAGACAGTGATAAACATCTCAAAGTACTTAACTGACACTAAGGATGTCATCATGACACATGATGGGTCTGAATTAAACTAGAAGACTAAACAGACTCAAGTTTTCAGACTGACCAAGACGACAGCAAAATCCACTTTATAGTAAGTCGTTACCTTAAAAGGTGGTGCAGTAAATTGGAAAGGTTTCAAACAGCAAAAGTTGCTGGGTTAGTGACAAAGACAAAGTATATAACTGTAAGTGAAGCTGCAAGTTGATGTTTCGGATGAAAAGTTCATTACAGAACTAGAAATAGTTCCTAAGTCTCATCTTGAATCTAAACATGTGTTGCGGCACTTTGATTAAAAAATCATTGAAAGAGGAGAGTTTAGACTCTCAAGACAACATTGCAGATCCATTTACTAAAGCTTTAACACAACAGCAGTTTGATCGTCACTTAGAGAAGATGGGTATGAGATACCATGGCGATTGGCTTTAGTGCAAGTGGGAGATTGATAGTAGTGTGCATACAAGCCAATCATGTATGATGATAAAGCACGTACTTTGTAAACAATCTTATTTATTTATTAATAAAATATTCATTTATTAAAGGCATTTAATTATCTACATGTTGCTGTTTTTATAATATGTAAATAACCCATAGTTTTAAGCAAAGCTTTTAGAATCATGATGATGATCATGCTAATGAGATCTAAATTCTTAGAAAGTTTTAAAACTAAAATAGTTCCCAATCGTGGGATTACTAAAAAGGGGATTAGTAAATCCGGATAGATTGGTACATATGTTGCTTGCTCATTGGATGAGGATGATTGATCTCATGATCATTTGTGTGGAGACACTAAAGCAAGTATGTAGGTGCTTATTGGAGAATAAGTTCACTGAACGTGATTCGCTATGGAATACCTAATGGAGTTTTACTCGCATGTCAATAGGAATTCCTAATGTGATAGTAGTACAAGTGATCCTTGGACTTGAGATCATCATAGTATCTTGTATGTAACAAATTATACTTTGACTTATTCCTTAAGACCTTTTAAGGCATATATAGGGTATGCTTGGGTATAATGAGTTACATATGGAGATAATGAATGATCAATAAAGAATCTACCACCTCTAGTAAAAGAGGAGATATGTCCTATGTGATTCGTTAAATGACAACCCAGGAATCCTTGGCCAAGGTGAAATGAAATTAGAAAGGAGTTTTTAATTTGCATTATTTGGAGTTGTGCATTTTCTAATCGAAATACATATAATTAAATAAAATAAGACTTGACAGTAAATCCATGTCTTATATTTAATTGGGACATTGTATGGTGGAAGGATTGAATTGTATGGTAACTATTAACTCACAGGTTCTTTTATGATTAATGTTGAAATCTATATTATCTGGAAAGTCGTTGATCGCTAGGGAGGCTTATCCCTATTGTAGAATAAATATTATTTATTTAAATAGATTATTAGTTTAATTTATTTATTTAAATAAGATTAAAATTGTTTTAATTGATTTATTCACAGCCGGTTTAATATGGAGAACCTAAAGGGTCACACCATAAAAGGAAGAATAAATATTTAAGAAGGTAATGGCATAATCGTAATAATGCATTAAGTATAATTAATTTAATCTATGGTGATAGAATAAATTAAATAGCTTAATGTTTATTATTTAATATTTTGAAAATATTAAATATAAATTAATAAGAGGAGTCTTATTAATATTATTACAATTATTATTATTTTAATTTCTAAAGGAGTTTAGTAATTAATTTAATATTTAGTACTCTCATTTATTCCTAATAAGATTAGGAGACAAATTAATTAATTAATTTAATTAATTATTCCCATGTGGTGGGAAGCCTAAATTAATTAAAGGAGTTTAATTAATTAAAAGAAATCCCATGTCTAATAGGATTAGAAGGGTTGACCAATGTCTATATAAGAGAAGTCTTATAATAGATATTAGATGATGCAATTCCAATTGTTGGAGAGTACTCTTTTTCTATAGAGGATAGAACACTAAGCCAAACACCCTCCTTCTTGATAATTTCTCTTCCTTGGTGGATCACCTCTAGAGGCCAAACACTTGGGTGGCTAACGTTGATCAAAGAAAGGAATCTAACCCGGAAATTCAAGGAGATCACGAAGAACAAGGAGTTGAACTAGTACCTGTGGAAGCTTCGTTCTACAAGGGTATAATTTCATAACTTCTTATTTATCGTTTTAAATTAATAATTTGCATAAAGGATGATCCGGGTAATGGTTTTGTAGAAATTTTTTTAAACTCTGATATACCATGCTTCCGCTAATTTTTGCAATTTGATTGCGTCACGATTTCGTACAAACCCAACAGTTAGTGTTTGTAAAATTTATAAATGAGACTCTTTTTTTTATCTCTTACAAAATAGATAGATTATATAATAAAGTTTGTTAGACGACCTGCCTCCAAAAGTGTCAAAAAGATGCAAAAAATCTAGATAAATTAGTACTTCTTCCTTTTTAAATTAGAGATTCATTTCTTTGACAATTTTAAAATTGCAAACGGATAAAAAATTATTAATATGTCAGTATTTATATTATGTGTAGGCTACTTAATTATAAAGTTCTATATTTTTTTTAATTTCTTTTTCTTCTTCTTCTTCCCCTTTCTTCTTCTTCTCAGCGCACGCAGAGCTCACTGGACCACCCAACATTACCGGATTTCAAGCTGGACCCACCCACATACTTATTAAATACTAATTTTTTCGACGGCCGGGGGATCCGTAGACCCCCCTAGACCCCCTCCCTCCGCCCCTGCTACGATGTAACTATTTGCTATAGTATAAAGTCGGCACTATACCTTCACTGATCAAGGTTTTGACTTAGTGTCTTGGAGCTCCTCATTTGGAGTTACTGATCACGATGTTGACCTAATTAAGGTCGTCCTGAGAATTCACGAGCATCTCTCTCACTATATATATATATATATATATATATATATATATATATGTGTGTGTGTGTGTGTGTGTGAAAATGATGTATAACAACTATTTATTATGGATCAAAATAGGACAAATAACATCTTTATCGTCCATTATAAGAACTAACGGATGTGATTAACTATTAGTAGTGGACGAAAAAAATTACAATTTGTCATCATCTGCTACTATTATTAGCAGATGTAAACCATTCGTTTACATCTACTACTAATCATAGTTGATGTAATCTCGTCATCATCTGTTAGTGGATTTACCATCCGCTATTAATAGTAGCGGATGACATGTTCTAAGTTTTAATCTCAGTCGTTGGTCCCTATAATGGATATTATATATATATTATTTGTCCTATTTTGTTCTGTTACAAATACTTGTTATGAATCATGTATATAATTTTTGGCCTATCACTAGACTATTATAGAGTAGGGTTAGGTTGTGTTTGATAAAACTGAAGATTAAGATATGAACAGTTTAGACATCTAAATAATATAGAACATCTAAATCAAATTGTATCTGAATGAAAAAATGTTGTTTGATAATTAATTTTTCAAAATGTCCGAAAAATATTATTTTACCATTTTAACCTCTCCTTTCCCCTTCCTATTCAACAACCCAACTTATTGTCTTCCTCTATAACCACTGTAAACACCAACCTAGCTATGTCACCTTCAAAACCTACCTTACCAGTTGGATCGAAGTTTCAAGACAAATTCCACATACAATATATGAACCCAAATTGAAAATAGCAATAGATTTCAAACCCAAAAACGACCCCAAATCAGCCTTCAAATTCTCCACAAACATCTTTAAATGAGGAGGAATGGGAAGGGGAAGAAGATCCTCATTTATCAGATGAAGCCGCTGATAAAACCGCTGTAATTTCAGAAGTTCACAAATTTTCACCCTAGACAGAAATTTCCTAATTCTTGGCAGAAAAATGCGATAACAAATCTGCATTTTTTAATCGAAAACCCTATCAATTATATAAACAAACAAAAAATTCCTAAAATTTCAAACAAAATTGTTAGGACGTAGAATCAAAAAATGAAATTGATACCTTTCAATAATATGAGGAGATCTGCAGAAGAAAGATGAAGAAACAGTTAGTAGCAACGCATATATAGAGAGATTATTGCAACTTCAGTGGCTTCAATGGAGACTTCTGAAATCCGCTGACAAAACCGATTTCTTTTCGATGGCCTTCTGAAATTGTCATTGGGTTTGAGCTTCAATGGCACAACGCAGATCTGTTGGGTTTTAGCATTGGTACAGTAATTAGGGAGAGATACAAAAGAAATTTTGTAATATTGAGGAGGTTATTTTGGTCCCAAAAAAGTAATTTTCGTTCAGACCCGCCTCTAAATGGTTTAGATTTATTTTTGTGTCTAACCGATTAAGAGTCATTAACAGATAAAAAAAAAATTGTCAAATAAGTTTTACCTCTGACCGAATCAGAAACATATCCATTAAGAGCTATTCAGATGTAAACAAACATAACCTTAGGCTCTGCACAATAGTTGTGCGGTAGAAAATGGGTTTGTTTATCTTATCACAATTCTCTCTCTTTCTTTCATCTCATTCACCCTCATATTACCAGATTCACCATCTCATCACTTCTCCTTTTCACTAACGGATTGGTCCTTAATGTTGGGGCGTGATTATTAGGGCCAAAATTTATATGGTGGGTCAAAGTCCACAAGGAGGTATTTACCCTACGTATGAATCTAATTTGGCAGTTGAGTATTTTGAGAAATCCAAGATTTCTAGTTACATTCAATTTCCTAACTTCTAAGGAAAGTGTCAGGATATGATTCGATTTTCTTTATTTAAGGAGATTTTGTTTGATCCCATTAAGGTATTTTACCTAATGAGAATCCTATTCCTATATGGGGAAGGGCTTGGAGGAGGTGGTGTGATCACTATAAATACAAGGCTACACCCTGATTCTAAGGTACACACAACTTTTGTAATACCCAAATTTTTTATTGAATAAGATTTAATTTCCTCTATATATTATTTTGAAATAGTAAGGGATGATTTGATAAATGTGGTAAGTTATGGGTGGAATGTGCAAATTTTACAAAGTAAGCAAGTGGTCATTGTGTTGGAAAATATTCGTTTGGTCAGGGAATATCCTTTTTGTCGGAGAATATTAATACGACGGCGCAGTCATTGGTGGACCCCACAATGGAATAAATGTCGGATATAGAAAGCGACAGAAATAATTTTTTATAAAATAACGGTAAAACTGTTACGGTTAAACTGTTGAAATACCCAGTGATAAAAATACAGTAATATGCGTTGTTGCACAGTAGCACACGGTATTGCACAGTATTTTGAATTATTGATTCTTACGTAAGAAGGCATTTACTCAATTATTGTTACAGTAATTACTGTTTAATATTTTATATTATTGATTCAATAATTGCCTAATATTTTATTAGTTCAATAATTGCTACGTTGATATTTTATATCAATAATTGCTACGTTGATATTTTATATTATTGATTCAATAATTGTCACTGCACAGTATTTCACATTATCAAATTAATAATTCATATTATTTAAATAATATTATTAGATAGCATTATTGGCAATGTCTAGGAAGTTCTGTCTAGGAAAGGGGTTAAGTAATCTAATTACGCGCCAGTAAGTAGAAATTCTTATCGAAAAGCCCCCTCTTTCCTGTGAACGACATGGTTGTCATTATTGTGGTTCTGTAATATTATTTGTGAATAATAATTATTGATAAAAATGATAAGTAAATATTTATTCAATGTGGATTTAAACGGAGGAATTTTTAATAAAAATGATAATTATTGAGAATGGATATTTTATCTGTTCTGATAAAATAATTCATTCAAATATATTATTATAATATTACATTATAAGTGTATAATGTGATAATATAATAATATAATAGTGATGATATGTTTTTACAACAAATTCACGATATATGAATAAAATGAGATGAAAGAGAGAAAATAAAATTTGGAAATCTTTTAATAATTATAAATGTTTTAATATATATATATATATATATATATATATATATAAACATGTGGTGGAATTCATTATTTCAAAAGTGGAGGCTTTAAAATTTTGAGTGTGCTGGAGATTTTCAAAAGTGGTGAGTGTGGAAAAATCATCCGTATGTAAATTTGGGAAATTTTTTCGTTCAGAAATTTGAAAAACTGTCTTCTAAAAAGTTATAGAGAATTAAATTTCATATGGAATGGACATAAAGTTCGTAGTTTTCTGATAAAAGGGTTATTTATTATGAATTATTGAAGTTTCAAAAATAAATATTTTAATATATATATATTATATAAACATGTGGTTGGTGGGATCTTTGGTGGAGGCTTTGAATGGTGGTGTGCTGATTGTTTTTTTCAAAAGTGATGGGCTTGAAAATTCATCCGATGGTTAATAAAGTCAGCTTTGGTGTTCTGAAATTTTTCTATAAATAGGGTACTTAGTTAGAAATGAAAATCACACCAGAATCAGAAAATTTTTTCTCTATAATATCGAGCGTATTTCTTGTGAGTATAAGGATAGTTTGAGTGTGGATTACGGTGCAAGATTTTTTTCAGCATTATATCTGATATTTTAGTCAAAACTACTCTCCTGTTAAGGTAAAGGATGTTATTTTTTTCGTAAATGATGTTATTTCCTTTCAATATTCATAATGAATGTTATTTTCTTTCATATTCCATATTATAAAAGTGATAATATTTTATTTCATATTCCTAAATTTGAACTTACCATGGTAAGTATTGCTTCTATAATTCCTGAAATGATCAGAAATTTATTGAGTTTTGCGCTTCATCTAGTATCATTTCACCGGAATTATTTTCTGAACTTTCTCGTGAAATTTTTATCTTCTCATGTCAAGTTATTCACGAGTTACTATTCACGACAAAAAAAAATATTTTTTTTTATCTTTGATTGGATCCAAGTTTTGATATTCATTTTTGAAATCTAGATAAATTCTCTAATATTTATCCTTTATCTCACTGGATTCGTTATTCGTATTATTTTTCATCATCCTCAATCCTAAATAGCGATATAACTGAATATCTTTAGCCTGTAGTGCAAAGATGAATGATTACTTGATGAATATCTTTGGCCTGTAGTGCAAAGATGAAGAATTACCTGATAAATATCTTTGGCCCGTAGTGCAAAGATGGACAGGTGTTGAGATGACTATGACCACTAGTGATACAAATGAATATCTTTGGTCCGTAGTGCAAAGATGAATATTTGATTCGAGATATATATTGATTGAAATTACAGGGATAAAATATTGATGATGGACTTTTAAATCATAGAAGATAGTAGACATTTTCTACTTAACTCTTCTAATGAATTGTTATTTTCGCTGTAGTTGTTGATCTAAAACATGTTATCCATAATATTTTATCTGATTTATTGAAGATTAACGATAATTTATTTTTCATTATCTTAGTCATAATATTCTTTACTGGGCTAGTTGAGCTCATCCTTTTTATCTATTGCCCTCTTCAGAGAATGAGAATGTTGCGGAAACTAATCGGATAACAGTGTGATGGTCAGAATAGAGCAGTAGTAGTCCTCACTATTTGTGTAAAATAGTGTGATAATAATTATAATTATTGAGGACTGAATTTGAGTGTTTATATTTCGTATTAAATACGATTTCTATTGAAACTCACAGTTTGTGTGGTCGTATTTTGGACGACCGTTTGTTATAAAAGATTGTATTTAGATTCTGTACCATGTATTTGGCGACTCAGAATGGGTTGAGTATTGAACCTATTTTAGGGGCGTCACAGTTGGTATCAGAGCTTAGGGATATGATCTCTGGCAGAGATCTGGGAATAGAACTAGGAGGAGAGAAACGAGTAAATCCTTCGCTAGTGTGTCCTACCTAAGCTTATTTGGTATTTAATTGGTCGGTCGGAGCATAGGGTTAATATGTGATATGATAATTTATTTAATTAACCCTTGTTTTATGACAGTATTTGAGAATGACAGCTGAAAATCTAAACAATGGAGTGAATGAGACCGTTGAGACACCTTTAATCACCAACCAGGAGAACGTCCAACAGGAAGGAAATATTCCTCATGTAAACGACACCACCAATCAAACTATGAACGATGGGATGTTTAAAAGTTTTTTGCAGTTTATGCAAAATCAGACGAGGGAGACTCGTGTTCATAATACAGGTGAAAATAATAACAATTCGCGGCTTGTCACTGCCAAGCAGTTCAAAGATTTAGGACCACCAGAGTTTCAGGAAAAGCCAAATCCAATCAAGGAAGAGACGTGGGTTAAGAAAATTATCAAGATATTTGATGTCTTGGGATGCACGAGGAACAGAAGATTCCATTCGCCATGTTTATGTTCCGTGGAGAGGCAGATTACTGATGAGAATATGTGAAGCGTACCCAGCTTGCCGCACTCAAGATGTCTTGGGAGGAGTTCCAGAAATTGTTCAATGACAAGTACTTTTCAGAAAGTATTCGTCATATGAAGGAGGAAGAGTTTATTAAACTGGAACAGAACAACATGGATGTGTCCCAGTACGAGGCTAAATTCGCGGAGTTATCCCATTTCGCATCTCATTTGGTTGATAATGAGGAACGTATGACGCGAATGTTTCTAAGAGGTTTGAAACCCGAACTTCGTCAGTACCTCATTTCTCATAAACTTTCTTTATATTCAGATGTGGTGAACAGGGCCCAATTATTAGAACGGGATAATGATTATGTTCAACCAAGGGACAACAACCAAGGTCGTACCGGTGGCAGCAATCATCGAAACAATGAAAATCAGCATGGAGAAAATTATCAAGCCAGAAGAGGTAACCACTCCGGTGGTAATCGTAACCATGATAATAGAAGAAGTGCGTCGGGGGGAGATTTCAAGAAGAGAAGGTACAACAATGAGAACGTGAAAACGTCGGCAGCAGCACCAGCATCAACTGTTTCTAGGGGAGGAGAACGACTGTCGGTCGTATGCTATAAATGCGGGCAAGAGGGACACATCAGTCCAAACTGCCCACAATAATTCAAGGTATGTTATAACTGTAGAAAGGAAAGACATATAGCTAGAGAGTGCCCGGTAGCAAAACCAAGTCCAGCGGGGATGATGACTCCAAAGGCTGTTCCGGACAAGTCAAAGTCAGTGGTTCCTGGAAGAGCGTTTGTCATGTCTGTCCAAAACGCGAGGAACCCGAACGAGATAATCACGGGTAAGCTAATCATAAACTCTTGCGAAGTCTATGCCTTATTAGATACCGGTGCTACCCATTCTTTTATTTCACCTGCTTGTGTTCAACGTTTGAACCTGACTCCTGAGAAATTAGACTTTGACTTATCTGTTGAAACTCTGTTAGGAGAAACCTTCGTTACATTCACAGTTGACAAATCTTGTTTGATTCAAATTGGCACCCTCACCTTACCTGTGGATTTTAGATCTTTGAAAATACTTGCATTTGATGTGATTTTTTGAATCGACTGGTTAACCATTTATCATGCCAAAATTGATTGTTTCGTAAGGTTGTTAGCTTTCATTCAAACAACCAGACCACTAAAATCAAACAATGTCATTTCAAGTCATAAAGCTATTCGTTTATTAAAAAACGGATGTCAAGCTTTCTTAGCGAATGTCACGGATTTAAATTAGAATACATCAGATTTGAATGATATTTTTGTTGTTAATAAATTTCCTAATGTATTTCCCAAAGAACTTCCTGGTCTACCCCATAACGTGAAGTTGAATTCTTTATTGACCTTGAGCCCAGTACAAAATCCATTTCTAAAATCCCATATCGAATGGCTCCTATTGAACTTCAGGAGTTAAATGTTCAACTACAGGAGTTGTTAGACATCGGTTTTATACGTCCTAGTACGTCTCTTTGGGGTGCTTCTGTTTTATTGGTAAAGAAGAAAGACGGTAGTATGCGACTATGTATTGACTATCGGGAGTTGAACCATGTCACAATCAAGAATAGGTATACGCTACCTCGCATTGATGACCTGTTCGACCAGTTGCAAAGTGCGCAATTCTTCTCAAAGATCGTTCTCCGTTCTGGATATCATCAGTTAGAGATTAGAACTGATGACATTCCAAAGACTGCCTTTAGAACTCGATACGAGCATTACGAATTTCTAGTTATATCTTTTGGATTGACCAATGTCCATGCTGCGTTCATGGACATGATGAACCGAATATTTAAAAAATATTTGGATCATTTCATGGTTGTCATTATTGATGACATCCTAATATACTCCAAAAGTCTCAAATATTTTTTCACCCAGAACGAACTCAATATGCGATAACGACGTTGGCTTGAGCTATTTAAAGATTACTACCATAACATTCAATACCATTCTGGAAAAGCGAACGTGGTAACTGACGAGTTGAGCAGAAGATCACATGCGGGAACGAGTGCGATGGTGTCAACACAAAGACCCATTTTACATGACTTACAAAGGATGGAGATAGAGTTAAGGACTCCATGGACCCATGTGATGATGTCAAATATACGCGTAGAACCAGCTTTAATTGATAAAGTTAAAGATGCTCAAGATACAGACCCAAAGCTGATGAATATAAAGAAGAAGATACAAGAAGGTGCTATTCTAGAAGCAAAAATCGATGCAGAGGGAATAATTCGAGTCAAATCCGGACTTTGTGTTCTTAACGACATTGATTTAAAGTATAGAATCATGATGGAGGCACACAACACACCGTTTGCAATCCATCTTGGAAGTACCAAAATGTATCGTGATCTTCGATATATATTTTGGTGGAGCAATATGAAGAGAGAGATTGCGGAGTTTACCTCGAGATGTTTAACGTGTAAACGTGTCAAGGCGGAGCATCAAGTGCCAAAGGGTCAGCTTGCAGAAAGCTATGGGCACCGATTTACGATTTATTGGTTCATTTGAAATCCTCGATCGAGTAAGAATTGTAGCCTATAGACTCGCCTTACCTCCAAGTATGTCTCATGTTCATAACATTTTTCACATATTCGTGCTATGTAAATATGTGAAAGACCCAAATCACATTATTGAGTTATAACCAGACGAGATAGCCGAAGATTTAATGTGCGAGGAGGTACCTGTCAAGATCTTGGATAGGAAGGAACATGTCTTACGCTCAAAGATTATACCTCAAGATAAAGTTTTGTGGAGGAACAATGATATCGAAGAAATGACCTGGGAGTTAGAATCAAAAATGAAAGCGAGCTATCCTCACCTTTTTGACATACAAAGTACGTACATCAATTTCGAGGATGAAATTTCATAAGGAGGAGAGGTTGTAAGACCCCAACTTTTTAATGAATAAGATTTAATTTCCTCTATATATTATTTTGAAATAGTAAGGGATGATTTGATAAATGTGGTAAGTTATGGGTGGAATGTGCAAATTTTACAAAGTAAACAAGTGGTCATTGTGTCGGGAAATATTCATTTGGTCGGGAAATATTCTTTTTGTCGGAGAATATTCGTACGACGGCGCAATCATTGGTGGACCCCACAACGGAATGAATGTCGAATATAGAAAGTGACAGAAATAACCTTTTTATAAAATAACGGCAAAACTGTTATGGTTAAACTGTTGAAATATCCGATGATAAAAATACAGTAATACGCGTTGTTGCACAGTAGCACACGGTATTGCACAGTATTTTGAATTATTGATTTTTACGTAAGAAGACATTTACTCAATTATTGTTACAGTAATTACTGTTCAATATTTTATATTATTGATTCAATAATTGCCTAATATTTTATTGGTTCAATAATTGCTACGTTGATATTTTATATTATTGATTCAATAATTGTCACTGCACAGTATTTCACATTATCAAATCAATAATTCATATTATTTCAATAATATTATTAGATAGCATTATTGGCAATGTCTAGGAAGTTCTGTCTAGGAAAGGGGTTAGGTAATCTAATTGCGCCCCAGTAAGGAGAAATCCTTATCGAAAAGCCCCCTCTTTCCTGGGAACGACCTAATTGTCATTATTGTAGTTCTGTAATATTATTTGTGAATAATAATTATTGATAAAAATGATAAGTAAATATTTATTCAATGTGGATTTAAACGGAGGAATTTTTAGTAAAAGTGATAATTATTGAGAATGTATATTTTATCTGTTCTGATAAAATAATTCATACAAATATATTATTATAATATTACATTATAAGTGTATAATGTGATAATATAATAATATAATAGTAATGATATTTTTTTACAACAAATTCACAATATATGAATAAAATGAGATGAAAGAGAAAAAATAAAATTTGGAATTCTTTTAATAATTATAAATATTTTAATATATATATATATATATATATATATATAAAAACATGTGGTGGATTTCATTATTTCAAAAGTGGAGGCTTTGAAATTTTGAGTGTGCTGGAGATTTTCAAGAGTGGTGAGTGTGGAAAAATCATCCGTATGTAAATTTGGGACATTTTTTCGTTCAAAATTTGGAAAAACTTTCTTCTACAAAGTAGTAGAGAATTAAATTTCGTATGGAATGGACATAAGGTTCGTAGTTTTCTGATAAAAGGGCTATTTATTATGAATTATTGAAGTTTCAGAAATAAATATTTTAATATATATATATATATATATATATATATATATATTATATAAAATGTGGTTGGTGGGAATTTTGGTGGAGGCTTTGAATGGTGGTGTGCTGATTGTTTTTTTCAAAAGTGATGGGCTTGAAAATTCATCTGTTGGTTTATAAAGTCAGCTTTGATGTTCTGAAATTTTTCTATAAATAGAGTGCTTAGTTAGAAATAAAAATCACACCAGAATCAGAAAATTCTCTCTATAATATTGAGCGTATTTCTTGTACTCATAAGGATAGTTTGAGTGTGGATTACGGTGCAAGATTTTTCTCAGCATTATATCCGATATTCCAGTCAAAACTACTCTCATGTTAAGGTAAAGGATGTTATTTTTTCCGTAAATGATTTTATTTCCTTTCAATACTTATAATGAATGTTATTTTCTTTCATATTCCATATTATGAAAGTGATAATATTTTATTTCATATTCCTAAATTTGAACTTACCACGATAAGTATTGCTTCTATAATTTCTGAAATGATCAAAAAAAATTTGAGTTTTGCTCTTCATCTAGTATCATTTCACCGGAATAATTTTTTGAACTTTCTCGTGAAATTTTTATCTTTTCATGTCGAGTTAATATTCACGGGATACTATTCACGACAAAAAATATATTTTTTTTATCTTTGATTGGATCCAAGTTTTGATCTTCATTTTTGAAATCTAGATAAATTCTCTAATATTTGTCCTTTATCTCACTGGATTCGTTATTCGTATTATTTTTTATCATCCTCAATCCTAAATGGCGATATAACTGAATATCTTTGGCCTGTAGTGCAAAGATGAATGATTACTTGATGAATATCTTTGGCCTGTAGTGCAAAGATGAAGAATTACCTGATGAATATCTTTGGCCCGTAGTGCAAAGATGGACAGGTGTTGAGATGAACATGACCACTGGTGATACAAATGAATATCTTTGGCCCGTAGTGCAAAGATGAATATTTGATTCGAGATATATATTGATTGATGTTACAGGGATAAAATATTGATGATGGACTTTTTAATCATAAAAGATAGTAGACATCTATCTCTACTTAACTCTTCTAATGAATTGTTATTTTCGCTGCAGTTGTTGATCTAAAACTTGTTGTCCATAATATTTTATCTGATTTGTTGAAGACTAACGATAATTTATTTTTCATTATCTTAGTCATAATATTCTTTACTGGGCTAGTTGAGCTCACCCTTTTCATCTATTGCCCTCTTTAGGGAATGAGAATGTTGCGGGAACTAATCGGAGAACAATGTGATGGTCAGAATAGAGCAGTAGTAGTCCTCACTATTTTTGTAAAATAGTGTGATAATAATTATAATTATTGAGGACTGAATTTGAGTGTTTATATTTCGTATTAAATACAATTTGTATTGAAACTCACAGTTTGTGTAGTCGTATTTTGGACGACCGTTTGTTATAAAAGATTGTATTTAGATTCTGTACCATGTATTTGGCGACTCAGAATGGGTTGAGTATTGAATCTATTTTGGGGGCGTCACAACTTTATTTACAGTACTATAGCATTAAGCCTCCATTGTTAAACCTTATTCAGTCCGTACTTATTCTCATATCAGAGCTATCCCCCCGGTGGCCTAAGCCATCAAGCTTTTGGTGTGACTTCGTTTCTGTGTAGAATTTGACGCGCTTTGGTGATTGAGACGTGTGAACGAATCTTGGCGTTAACATTGGCGCTAGAAGGAGGGCTTTCTAGTGCTACGTAATTTTCAATCACAAAGGAGTTTCAGTTGGGATCATGGTGAATAGCAAAAAGACGGTTTCAACACGTAACTAGTCAACGGCGGACCCCCCCTCCTCATCAACCAAGGGGTTTAGCCAAGGACAGGTTGGGGCCATCAGTTTCTGAACGGTTGGAGTCTCATGCCAATTCCGTAGCCCCATCGAAGGACAGGGTAGGCGGACCTAGACGAAGACTATTTTCAACAGCCTGTAAGGAAGCAAGATCTAAAGACTGTGTCGTGAACGCCCCGTCCCGAACACGTCCCCAGGATGATAGACGAGATGAGAGGAGGCTGATCTTGGCCAAAAAATCACAGGAGACAAATGATGTTGTGAAAGTTCTGCTCCTTCAACGAAAGGAGATCGACTAACAGATGATGCTCTTGATAGGAGGAGAGGACGATGCTTCCAGTCACAGCCGAAGGCGGGAGCGGTCTCCAAGAAATCAATCCAGGACACATCGCCCGGACGATTCTTGGAGAACCGAAAGTAGGCTCCGAAGTGGCTCTCGGGAAAGGAGCAGGTGCCGAAGCCACTCACGGGAGCGTTCGTCAGGGAACCAATCTAGGACCCATCGTCCAGACGTTTCTCAACAGACAAGGAATAGACACCAAAGTCGCTCCAGGGAGGCAAGTTTAGAAGGTAGGGACAGGTCCAATTGGAGAAGGCGTGATGTCTCTCCAGATCAAAGAGGGCGGGACAGGCGGGGTTCGTCTCCCCGAAAAAGTGAAACCGAGGCACTCGTCTGAAAGATGGCGGGGTTGGAGAAAAGATTAACCGAAGGAAACCTAAATAAAGGGACCCCGATCAAATCCTCATCACCGTTCTCCCTAGAAATCACACGAGAAAAGACTGATCCGAACAAAAAAAACCCTCATATGGAGAGCTACGATGGTTCGGGAGATCCTTATGAGCACAGTCAGGCTTATGATCGGCTAATGGATTACTACGATTATACTGATGCTGCTAAATGTCAGATGTTTATGATGACCCTAAAGAAGTATGCTCGACAGTGGATGATGACGCTGGCTCCGAACTCAGTTTCATCCTGGAAATGGCTCTGCGATAAGTTTCACGCCCGGTTCAGCAGTAACAAGAGAAGGGGAAAGCCAACAGGGTACTTGTCTCAGATCAGACTATACTCGGACGAGACTTTAGGTCAGTACGTGAAACAGTTTCGGGAAGCGGTTGGTCAGGTTGTGGATTTGAATGACCTTCAGGCAGTCGGTCTATTCCAGAATGGTTTGGATATCGTAAAGTCAAAGAAGTTAGTGAATGATTTGGTGTTCAACCATCCGAAGGACCTGTCCAAATCATTCAATAGGGAAGAAGGCTTCATAACAATTGAGAAAGCAATGAGTAGTCTAAGGCCGAATACAGTAGAAAAGTCGAAGGATCGAGACATGAGCAATTATCTGAAGTCAGACAATAATAATAGCAGGTCCGACAATCAGACAAAGAACTTCAACAAAGTCTATAATCTTCTCAACACGGACCGGGAAATAATATTGGAGGAAATGAAGGATAAGCTCTATTTTGAGCCTTGTCTTAACAACACTCATCCGGAGAGAGGAAATCATAATAGATACTGTAATTATCACTAGACAGCTGGCCTCTCTACAGAAGACCGCAGGGATTTGAAGGACCTAATTGAGAAAAATGTTCAGAGTGGGAAATTGTTTCAGTACGTCATCGGCTGAGAAGGTTTAGGAAGGGGACAGAATAATATCGGTCTGAAGCAGAACCCTCAACCACAATCAGAACAAGTGCAAATAGTTTGGCGAGTAGTGGACGTGATAATAGGTGGCTCGGTCGGGAAGGTGATCGGGAAGAAAAGGAGTGGGGTGCTAGATTCTATACTCACAGTGTCCGAACAGCCTACGAGAAAGGACCAGTGGAACCCTGACACGGTCATCTCTTTTTTTGATGATGACTATCCATCGGAACCTATTGAACTGAATGATGGAGCGTTGGAAATCGCTGCACACGTTGAATCGGTGGACATGAAGAGGATTATGATTGATAACGGTTTATCGGTTGATATATTGCGTACCAAAGGATGGATTTGGAGGGAAAATACGGATTCAGCAACGACCCAGTTCGAGTAGCAGGTGTCATCGAACTGCCAGTCATCTTTGAGACAGCTCCTCGGCAAGTAGAAGTGATCTACAGATTTTTCGCGGTACATGTGGATTCTCCGTACAACGCCATACTCGGGAGACCGAAACTGATGTCTCTACATGCAATTACTTCCATACCCCATTTTAAAATAAAGTTTCCCACACCAAACGGCGTCGGTGAAGTCGTAGGGGATCTTGACATAGCAAAGAGATGTTATCAAAATGCTTTAGTCTCTTCCGGAGTATGGGTCAGCAAACAAAGGGATCAAATAAAGGTGGTTTGAGGTTGAAGTGCTGAAGCCAGAAACTTACCGGCTTCGAGTAATGGATAGAACAAAAGTCAAAAACACTTGGCATGTTGGGATTATCAAGTTGTGTTCTCTTATGATTGTAAATTTTTCAAGTTATTAATAGGAATGAGCATTCAATTTTGTCAAAATTTAGTTTTCATCCGTAGTTCATGTTTTGTATTGGAGGTGTAAGGTTCGATGACGTTATAAGGTCGGATTGAAGCCTCCCACAGAGGTCGGGAAGACAATTATGATAAAAGAAAGGGTAACACCCTCCAGGACGGATTAACGTCCTCCCGAACTGATAACATCTTTTGGGACGAATCGGTGTCCTCCTGAAAGGATAACTTCCTTCGGGACAGACCGACGTCCTCCCGAACTTATAACATCCTTCGGGATGAACCGACGTCCTCCCGAACGGATAACATCCTTCTGGAAGGACTGACGTCCTCCCGAATGAATAACTTCCTTCGGGACAGACCGACTTCATTCTGAACAGATAACATCCTTCGGGGCAGACCAGCGTCCTCCAGAACAGATAACTTCCTTCGGGACGGATCAACGTCCTCCCGAACGGACAAACATCCTTCAAGACAGACCGACGTCCTCACGAGCGGATAACTTTCTTCAGGACGAATCAACATCCTCCCAAGCGGATAACATCTCTCGATTAATGTTTTCATAACTAATTGTTGTACTCTCTTATTTTAAGTTCCTTATAATAAGAGGTTGGGGGGCAATGTTGGGGCGTGATTATTAAATTCCATGTGGAAGTATTTATATTGTGTAGGAATCTAATTTGGCAGTTGAGTATTTTAAGGAATCCAAGATTCCTAGTTACATTCAATTTTTTAACTCCTAAGAAAAGTGTCAGGATATGATTCGACTTTCTTTTTTTAAGGAGATTCTGTTTGATCCCATTAAGGTATTTTACCTAATGAGGAATCCTATTCTTATACGGGGAAGGGCTTGGAGGAGATGATGTGATAACTATAAATACAAGTCTACACCCTGATTCTAAGGTACACACAACTTTATTTACAGTACTAAAACATTAAGCCTCCATTGTTAAAACTTATTCAGTCTGTATTTATTCTCACACCGGAGCCAGGGACGGATCCAGAAATTTTATCCAGCGGGTGCAGATTTTAGCTGATTTTTTTGTTAAAGTTAAACAAAGAAAATTTGAACTAATCATAATAATGTTTACAAATTACAATGCTATCCTCCTAGACCCTATAGCTTGAAAATATTCTAAGATAGCTTCATTATCAATAGTTTCTAAGATAGCTTCAATTTGAGATTGAGAATTGGTGTGTTGAGATGATTCTTGGATAGGAATTTGATTTGACAGATTATGAGTAGTTTCATCAACTTGGATGGATTGTGATGCGGATGATTCGATTGTTTTGGAATGTTTGAATTTTGCAAACATATCGTGAATGCCTAAATTTTGCAAACATATCGTGAATGCCTAAATCATAATTCATAATTCGTTCTAATAAAAAAATCAGAATAAAAACATTAGTTAGGAGTCGAAATAATTTAGAAACTTACTTGCCATAGTTCAATTTGAGAAATAACATTTTCGATGATGTTCTCTTTCAAGCCTAACAAATTCACTTCCTGCAATTACACCACAAATGCACCAGTCAAATAAATGGCAACAATTGACTAGTTACTAAACTAAGCCCATGTGTTACTAAGCTAAGCCCCCGATTCCACTCACATATTTATAAAATAAGTAATTGATTGGGCATTATAGATATTAATTTATTTAGTTGTATTTTTTTACAAATTAGCCAATTAATAATTTAACCTCCAACTACAAATGGTGGCATACTGGCATCCGAATTCCATTTAACAACAGGTGACAACAATAGTTGGGCACTGGGCAGTGCAAGTGCATTATGCATACAACTCTCCAATAGAAACTTAAAAATAGTGTGCAACAAAACCCTAATTTAAAACCCCCCAATTTCAAGTGAGATGAAAAATTAAAAATTAAATCCATCAATCAGTGACCAAAATAGCTCTGATTATAAGTAGATTTAAACCCCTAAAATCCACAAATCTTATCACTAACATTAGAACTTAGAAGTATTAACTATTAACTATTAAGTATAACATATTAACATTAATCTTAGAGAATAAAGTATCATACATTCATACACACCGGCGGCACTGTGGCAGGAGAGAGAAAGAATTATGATGCTTGTTCACTTGAGAGATTTATGAAGTCTGTAAAGAGATCATAGACGCAGAATGAGAGACAGAGACTTGTTCACTTTTGGCTGTGGGTTGTGGGCCTTGTGGCGGCTATTTGAAGCTTTTAAGTTTTAACTTTAGTTTTTTTATATATTCTGCCCCCAGATTTATGAAATTCTATTTTTGCCCCTATAGCTATGTAAGGAAAAAAAATAAAAAATTTCCAGCGGAGGCAGGTGCCTCCCCTGCCCCCAACATACCTCCGCCCCTGACCGGAGCTATTCCCCAGCAGCCAAACCGTCAAGCTTTTGGTGTAACTTCATTTTTGTGCAGGATTTGACGCGTTTTGGTGATTAAGACGCGCGGACAAATCTTAGCGTTAACACTCACCATCTGATCGCTTTCTCTCTCTCTCTTAGAAAGTAAGAAACTCCATTAATGGTTTAAGATTAGTGGATTCCTCTTTGTTTTTTTTCATAATTTCTTTAAGATTAGTGGATTCCTCCATTAACTCCATGAAGTTTATGATTGGTAACACAATCAGCTTGATAATCTGCTTGGGGAAAATATGTATTGAGAAGGGGTATGATTTCATTTGGATGAACAGGGGAAATAAAAAACGAAGCACTTTAATAAGTTAATTCTCTGCCGTACAACTATTGTGTGATAGGTACGTATAGATTCTATTAAAAAAATTCTCCCATGCGCACAATAATTATGCGGAGCTTTGTTTGGTTTTTTAAATGTCTACCGTTTGTTAGACTCCCCATAACAATTGTGCGGATTGTTGTGATCCATTTTTCTTTGGTTATGGATCATTATTCAAACAAGATAATTCAAAAATAATGTTACTGTCATAAAAAAAATGGTCACATAATATTCATATACACACGCACACATGCATATTGTGGGCCCACATGTCAGGCGAGGACTCACAATATGCATGTGTATATATATGAGCATTATGTGATCATTTTTATGTGATAGTAGCACTGTTGTAATTTAAAATGTGAAAAGTCAATACACATATATACATGTATATATATATATATATATAGAATGATATTTCCACATGATCCCTCTCACATGAAGGTGAGTGGGTCTCACCTTCATGTGAGAGAGAAACTAATGTAAAAATATCAGTTTCCTATATATATCCACACATATATACTTATACATCATTAAAATAAAAATAACTGAGCTCAAGTATCTATCTACTTCAATCAAGTTCAAACACGAAAACTTTAAATGTGAAAAGTCAAATTCATAGTCAACATGGACAAATTCACAAAATAAGCTGGTGAGAATTTGCGGATCTTGTCATGTTTTCTCAAATCCGCAAAGTCAACTTTTAACTAGGACCCTCAATTTAACACAGATGCAATTTTTTGCAGGAGCAAAGAGGAACATAAACAATGATTTGAATCATTAAAACTGGTTAACATTGTAGTAACAACCATATGAAGAGGTTTTCTTTAGAAAAAGTTGGAATGATGATTAATCTTATATGAAATAAAAATAAATGAAGCAAAGCATATTCATGTGCAACATGTTTTTTTTCAGGAACATCATGATTTGGTGACACCATTCCAGCAGTATTCCTTGTTATGTACCACAGCCAAAAACCACACTCAAGAGAGCCGAATTATACACTGGATTAGCATTGCTATATATATGACAACAAATTCAAATATTAGGGGTTGTTTGTTTAGGACTGAATACATCTGAATGGCTGAATCGGTCAGATATTAAGTGCGTTTGTTTTGAAAAAAAATTGTCAGAATGGTTGAATCGGTCAGATGATTGAGCTGAATGGCTAAGTCAGATTTTTTTGACTGATATGAGCAACTGAATAAAGTTAAAAATTTTAAAAAAAAAACTAAAAAATTAAAAAATATATATTAACTATTATATTAAGTAATATTAAATAAATTTACAACAACTTTGAATTTTTCCAAAGGGGTAAAATAATAAAATTATATCATTCAGATGTTTCAACATATTAATCATCAAACAACTTTTTCATTCAGATTCAGCTCATTCGGATTCAGATTTAGATTAAGATTTATTCAATTTTTATCAAACACCTCCTTAATATTGTTATATATAATGACAAATTCATGCTGATATTAACTACCAACGCATGTAGATACATGAGACTATAAAAAAAGGGCGCACATTATGGCTTTATTTAGTCGCTTGTAAGTCTCATTAATCACAATCCACATTCAACGTCAAATTAGTTAGACGTATACATCATTTTCCTCGAGATATTTTGGTAATATGAAACTAAACTTGGCTATAATCTAAGAGCTAACTCTGTACCCTTTTCGGGCCAAGTTTACGGGTAGTTAACGTTTTCGGAAAGTTCTTTCTTTCTGGGGTTTTGTAGTTGGTTTAAAACGTGAGTCGTAGACTCAAGAACGAACTCAATCCAACTTCAGATGAGCGAGTTGTGAAGTTTAGAAAATTCAACGTTGAAACGTTTTTGGGTAAAAAATGGCTTTTGGGGGACTTTTTGAGCCAATTTTCTGATAAGTTAAAGAACCCCTAAAATTATTTTGTCTGTGGGATCTGTAGTGGATGTTACAAGGAAGAAAGTGGCTTAAGAAAAGACTCATTCCGCTAAGGGATGACGAAGTTACGACATTGCAAAGTAGGCACATCAGAGCATCAGAGCGTCAGAAGCAAGTTGGGTTGACCAAGGCTTAGCGTAGCTGCGCTGATCCTTGGCACAACTGCGCCAAGCTGCAGGTCATTCAGCGCAGTTACGCTGCCTGTGGGCGCAGCTGCGCTGGGCCAGAGCCAAGGTTGGTCTGCTGTGCAGTCGATCGTCGGGCGTTCACGTACGTAACGGGCAATGCCTATGACGATAAAAGAGATTGTTTTAAGACCTAAAAGGTGAACATTATGAAACGTAAAAGACTTAACATTAACCAAGGAGTCTTATATGGGTTTTAAAAGCGTGCTAAGCTTACGCTTATGCGTGTCGCTCAGGCGATTGAGCAAGCAAGGTTGGGCGTATAACGTGTGAACGTCGAAACGCCGGTGCAAGTGTTGCCGAACTTAGAAAGTGTTTCGATTCTAATGAAACAGATTATAAAACATGGAATAGAGTTAATGCAAATCATGAGTGTCATTTATACGTGTCTAATTGGTATGTCTATGTGCACTAAATGTGTAGGACTTTCAAATGGCGATTTTTAAAGAACGCTTAAGGCAAGTATCCTAACTCCATTCAATTTTCTATATTGAATGTCAGTTTTTGAATCTTGTACAATTATTGTTATGTGCAAGTTTTCATTCGTATGAACTATATTCTTATGATATTCGTATGTTGACTCAAGTTACACTATAGTCATATATTGTGTGAATTTCAAACTTATACAAACCTTTTGTACTTGTATATGTGTTCAAGCTTTGCTATAATGCATGTTGATAATGTTTTAAAGTTCTAATATTCATGAACTATTTAGATGAACGTCAATGCTAATTGTATCGGCTTGACGCGTGTGGAAAATGTTAGATGGATGTCACTATCAATTGTATCGGCTTGACACATATGGAAAATGTTAGATAGATGTCAATGCCGATTATATCGACGTTAATATTCACCATCTCATCGCTTTCTCTCTCTCTCTCTCAGAAAGTAAGAAACTCCATTAATGGTTTAAGATTAGTGGATTCCTCTTTGTTCTTTTTCATAATTTCTTTAAGATTCGTGGATTCCTCCATTAACTCCATGAAGTTTATGATTGGTAACACAATCTGCTTGGGGAAAATAATGTATTGAGAAGGGCTATGATTTCATTTGGACGAACAGGGGAAATAAAAAACGAACCACTTTAATATGTTAATTCTCTACTGTACAACTATTGTGTGATAGGTACGTATAGATTCTGTTAAAAAATTCTCCCGTGCCCACAATAATTATGCGGAGCTTTTGTTTGAATTTTTTTTAAAAACGGGGATAAAATAGACATTTGTTAACCGTTTGTTAGACCCCTCGTAACAATTGTGCGGATTGCTTATTTCTATGCCTTAAGATCAACCGATGGATGACTCAGTTGGAAGGAGAAGGGATCCATTCCCCTTTGGTTATGGATCATTGTTCAAACACGAAAACTTAAAATGTAATGTGAAAAGTCAGTCCACACATATATATATATATATCGAGAACTGATATTTTCACCTAATCACTTTGACTGTGAATAGTAAGTGGGTCTCACCTTTATGTGTGAGAAACTCATGTGAAAATATCATTTTGACATGTGAAAATATCAGTTTCCTATATATATCCCCACACATATATACTTACGGTCCGGATCTTAAGCTTACCATTTATTCAACATACTTTGCTTACCCCCTTTTAGCTACGGACCGAATGACGGTTCAGTCCGTTACTATATATACAACCGTTGTCTATATGTTATCCGTCGCTATATGTTGTCCGACGATAAAAGCTAAGACAACGGTTGTATATATAGTGACGGACTAAACCGTCGCCTGGTCCGTCGCTAAAGGAAGGTAAGCAAGGTATATTGAATAAATGATAAATTTAAGATTCGGACCGTATATACTTATACTTCATTAAAATAAAAATAATTGAGCTCAAGTATCTATCTACTTCAATTAAGTTCAAACACGAAAACTAAAAATGTGAAAAGTCAAATTCATAGTCACATGTACAAATTCACAAAATAAGCTGGTGAGAATTTGCGGATCTTGTCATGTTTTCTAAAATCCGCAAAGTCAACTTTAAACTTGGACCCTCATTTTAACACCAATAAGTCTACTCGGACAGCCAAATTTGACATTGGAATTGGACATTAGGATTTTATTTTATTTTTTTGTCTTTCTTGTGACTCTCAAAAAATATATAGTATTTATTCTAACTAAAATTTTTACAAAAAAAAAAAGTGTTTTAGGTGTAATTTGGATACATATACAAGAATAATGTTGTACAGTCTGTGCAACACTGTGCTTATATATGTATCCGAATTACACCTAACACTTTTTTTATAAAAATTCCAGTTGAAATAAATAATATACATTTTTTGGGAGTCACAAGAAAAATCAAAAAATAAAAAAATTCCAATGTCCAATTCTAATGTCCCATTTGGCTGTCCGAGTAGAAAGACTCTTTTAACACAGCTGCAATTTTTGGCAGGAGCAAAGAGGAACATAAACAATGATTTGAATCATTAAAACTGGTTAACATTGTAGTAACAACCATATGAAGAGGTTTTCTTTAGAAAAAGTTGGAATGATGATTAATCTTATATGAAATAAAAATAAATGAAGCAAAGCATATTCATGTGCAACATGTTTTTTTTCAGGAACATCATGATTTGGTGACACCATTCCAGCAGTATTCCTTGTTATGTACCACAGCCAAAAACCACACTCAAGAGAGCCGAATTATACACTGGATTAGCATTGCTATATATATGACAACAAATTCAAATATTAGGGGTTGTTTGTTTAGAACTGAATACATTTGAATGGCTGAATGGCTGAATCGATTAGCCATTAAGTGCGTTTGTTTTAAAAAAAATATCTGAATGGCTGAATCGGTTAGATAATTGAGCTGAATGGCTAAGTCAGATTTTTTTGACTGAATGACGGAATGAGCAGCTGAATAAAGTAAAAAAATTTAAAAGAAAAACTAAAAAACTAAAAAATATATATTAACTATTATATTAAGTAATATTAAATAAATTTACAACAACTTTGAATTTTTCCAGAGGGGTAAAATAATAATATTATATCATTCAGATGTTTCAGACATGTTAATCATCAAACAACTTTTTTCATTCAGATTCAGATTTAACTCATTCGGATTCAGATTAAGATTCATTCAATTTTTATCAAACACCTCCTTAATATTACTATATATAACGACAAATTCATGCTGATATTAACTACCAACGCATGTAGATACATGAGACATGAGATTGTATAAAAAGGGCGCACATTATGGCTTTATTTTGTCGCTTGTAAGTCACATTAATCACAATCGACATTCAACGTCAAATTAGTTGAGGGTAAAATGCATAGGTGACCACTGAACTTAAGGTCATTTGGGTATTGAGCCCCCTTCTTTTAGTCAATGCAAACCGAGCCCTTTTTTATCCTAAAATTTGGGTATTGAGCCCCTAGGCGCCACATGGGCGTTGACTTCCTACGTGGCAATCGTGGCACCGATGACGTGGGCATTTTTGACACGTGGAACCGCTTACATGTGAAATTTTCAATTAATTGTTAAAAAACTCAGTTTTCCCAAGAATTGAACCCAAAATCTCAAATTTGAAATTTTAGTCATCAAACCACCTGAGCTACATGAAACTTGTAGTTACTTTATCAAAAGAATTAAAATTTATACCAAATTAATTCATTTCTCCCAACAAAATATTAAAAGGATAACAAATTAAACAATCAACATTAATTTAAAAATTAAACAATTAACATTAACAAATTTATAAATTAAAATTAAAAATTAAAAATTAAAAAAAAACTAAAACTAACTTATTTTACAACTTTTAAATTAAAAAACACACATTAACACACCAAGAACACACATACAAATTCAAACACACACACTAACACACCAAGAACACACACACTAACAGATCTGTTGAATCTGGCGAATATATAACAGATCTGTAGAATTCGGCGACCAGATCGAAAATTGAGAGAGAAGCAAATGACGGAGATGATAGAGAGCAAAGTAATGGAAGCGAAGGAGGCGTGCGACGGTGAAAGGAGGCGTGCAACGCTGAAAAGAGGTGTGCGACGGTGATCGAAGCTCAAACGAGAGTATGGAAGCATGAGACGAAGTTGAAGAAGTGAGTCAAGCCAAAGCCGATCTGCGACTCAAGTTAGAGAGAGAAGAAGATCCATTAGAATCCTTCTGTCAAGATAATCCCCAAATCAACGAGTGTTGCGCCTACTACGATGAAACCCATGGCGGATGTGCTTGACATGGAGTTACGAATCACAGCGGTGAGAGAGATTAGGATTTTGTCATTTACATGGATAAGTTAATGGTCTGCAATTAGCTGTGTGATAGAGGATTTCATGTTCTGTAATTTGATGTGTGCAATTTAATTTACTAATTTAATAAAACTTTCTTCAATTTAATCTCCATTGTTGTGCAAGAGAGAGAAAAGATGAGTATTTTTTTACAGAGTTGGGATAACAGGAAAAGGGAAAACCCTTTCTACACTGATAATCAATTTAAATATTTAGCTTACATTAAAAGATACAATTAAAAATATAAATTATCTTCAAAAATATATCTTTTAATTATGAAGGGAGTGAAGTTTTTCTAGGGAGTAATTTTAAGAAATTAGAAGGGATGAAAACCAGATGTTTCCGATTTGTTTTGTAAAATAGAATGGTTGTTTTGATAGTAATTTGTTTTTAAATATTATAATAGTAATAATAATTATAACTATAATAATAATAATAATAATAATAATATTCCCTCCATTTCAAAATAATAGATAATTTTATATTTTTAAAGCGAACTTAAAATAATATGAATTTATTAATTTTATTTAAATACATTTGTAAAAATTATAGATTAATATATTTTATTATTAATTTATTTAATTAATATATTTTATTATTACTTTAATTATTTGTTATTTAAAAAAAAGTCCAAGCTTGAAAACCGAAAAAATTAAGCTAAAGTTATTTTGTTATTATTATTAAAAAAAATTCTAAGGTGTGTGTTATATTCCAAATCCTTTTAATATTCTGTTGGGAGAAATGAATTGATTTGGTATAAATCTTAATTCTTTTGTTAAAGAAATTGCAAGTCTTATGTAGCTTAGTTGGTTTGATTACCTAGATTCCAAATGGGAGGTTTTGAGTTCGAATCCTGGGTTGCACATATTTTTGGGATTTAATTGTAGCATGTCCACGTCAGCCTACAGGTGGAAATTTAATTAGGAAATTCAGATATTCCATGTAGGCGCCGCGAATGCCACGTAGGTAGTCAACGCCTATATGGCGCCTAGGGGCTCAATACCCAAATTTTCGGATAAAAAGGGGCTCAGTTTGCATTGACTAAAAGAAGAGGGCTCAATACCCAAATAGACCTAAAGTTCAGGGGCCACCTGTGCATTTTACCCAATTAGTTGACGTATACATCATTTTCCTCAGATCTTTTGGTAATATGAAAAACTAAACTTGGCTATAATCTAAGAGCTTTTCTTCCCATGAGCAAGGGCGGAGCTAGAGATTTTTGCCGCCCTGGGCTACCAAGTATCAACCATATACACAAGAAATTGTTTATAAATTCAAAATATATATAACGGTTACCTTGCCCAAAACATTGGTTAATTCACAATTCAGACTTGTATTCATTAAATACACATATTCAACTGTTGAATGATCATCTCTTTTTCTTTTATTAGTTTGTTCAGTTTACAAATAATTTTCATATAAGTCAAGTATATAAAGTCTATCAATTAATCTTCCAGTTCCAAACAAAACATTATTATTATAAATAGACCAACTATTGTTCTTAAATATAATATCAAAACATTCCTTGTCCAACAACAGAATGGAAATAACGTTTCTAATAAGAACTGGATTACTTCTCTTTGTTTAGCTTTCTACTTCAGCTTGGTCCCTACATAAAACTATATTTATGAGAAACACTGCCGGTATCCTATACCCAAGTAGAACCTTAACTTACAAAAAGATTTATTTCAATCATGAACAAACCTATATCTGTAATCGAAGCTTCACTAAGAACCTCTTAGAGGCAAAATTTCAAACACCTTGAAGGCATACTCTAAAATCCCAGATTTCATAAGCATTTAGATGGAGCTTAGCCAAAAATTTCATCCTTATTACTCCAATTATCATATATATAACCTCCCATCACATCAACAAAGCAATTTCAATACGTTTTTTTATCTCAAATTCACGAATTTAACAAGTATAAACTAAATTACCTCTTTGCTTGATGTTTTTACTTGAATCATTGATTGAATTCTTGCTCCCAACTTGCTTTGATTGAATTCAATTCTTCATTTGGACAACAATTTGGTTCACTTCTACTTTAATTTCAGTACTTGATAACCTCAATTCCTTAAGAACTTAATGAAATTTTTAATCCAAGCAAAGAGAAAGTGATTGGAACAGGATAGAAAACAAGGAACTGTCAAAAACTTCACCCGGGCTTGAGCCCACCCCAGCCCAAGCGTGGCTCCGCCCCTGCCCATGAGTATTACAAAACCATAAAAGATATGTATGTTCAGCAACTCAAAGATTTAAAGAAAGAGATTTTACATTAGGGAAATTTCAAACTACACCAAATTCAGGTTTGAAAGAAAATTGAGGAAAAACAAACCTCCTTTAATTCCATATCCGGTAAGCAATGCCCAAATCCATCATAGAACTCTTGACTGAGAGTTGAAAGAGTCACCAGACTCCCAACACATTCCGAGAATATTTACAGCTTCTAGGAGACTAGCTACCAATTTCAAAACCCGAGACGGAGAGATCCTAACTTACCCATTCAGATCCATTTGTCAGTCGAATTAAACTAAAAGCTAGCCTAATAGTTCAAAAGTGTTGCCACCAAGCTGGTCACTTTCTTATATATCCATCGACGTGGCTGCTGTGTGATTTCTCCAGTGATGCAACTTTGGCTCGATAAGCTGCAGCAGCCACAGCAGTCTTTACCCTCTCCTTTTCGGGAAGCTCACATGCTTCACTGACGGATCCATATCTTAGTTCAGCAGGAGGAATGAAACAGTCTATAGACAAGCCCGGGACATTGAATGCCACTTCTTCAATTGTCCATGCTTCTTCCATCCTAGTCTTGGTGTGACTCATCGCGGTTTCTCCAAACCTGAAAAGGGTTACCACTGATCGCCCCGAGTGAGCAATCACAATCCCCTCAACAGGCCTGTAGTCGTCAAGAAATGAATTGATTGTGGTCTCCCAGTAAACGGCATCGCCTCCATTGGATTGGATACGAGTCAAGTGAGAATCTTCCAAGTGCATGAGAAGCCCTGTTTTCTGGCTGAAATAACCGAACAAGACGTGCCTTATGATCTCTGCTGGCCCTTCACTCCTGGCTTTTAGTGTATGTGGATCAGCACAAAGTTTGAGAATAAAACAATCCTCTTCATTGATTTTCTTCTCCCCAATGCATCTTGCATTGGTAAACATGCTCGCGGTAGTTCTTGGATCAAGACCCTGCAAATCAAAAACAGGTCAGATAAATTTCTTAACGGCCAAAAGAAATTCAAAATAACATAGTAATTAATGACAAATGATTGATCAGAGGACAGCTTCACCTGAAGAGCACGACGCAAGGGTCTAACAGGCCCTTTTGCAGCATGTGCACCAAGCCAGGGTGTATGCCTCCACACAAGCTTTCCATTGCAACCCGCATGAACCTTGCTACCACCAAGTGCAAGCTCCACGTACCACATGTCTGGATTCATTTGCCAGAGAACAAAACCCCCCGACTCGGCTGTTTTTGAGGAATTTCTGCTCTTTATTACCTTTGTAGCTGTCTCGATATCAAAGGCTAGCATCTGCACCTTCCCCATTGCATAAGCATTGTGAATAGAGTTTTGAAGCTTCTGCCCTCCTGACGCTGCGGTGTATTGTTGCAATATGTACTGAGCAGATGAAGTTTCCTGCAAAAAGGATCCACCATTGTTCAACTCACAGTCAACTCCCTTCAAATCATAATCTTGACTTCGGCAATAAAAAAAAGAGAAGAAGAAATGACCAGCACTCCAGCTACTAAAAAACATCAACAGTCACAATATTGACAGATTTATTCTCAAGACATCCAGTGGCATCATATGAATAACATTTAAAAAATCAACATCTCAACAACCTCCAAAAACTACAAATATGTTAGAAACTCTTATACACAAACATGAATTACTACTATACAAATACTGAAATACATACATCACAAACACAAGGCACACGAAAAATTGCAAAATCAGCAAATTTCATATAATGCTAGGAAGCAGATGCAAACTTGAGATTTGTATTTCCATAGAAGTATCAATTCATATGGTACTAAGAAAATACATCAACAATATAATACTTAAAAGTACAAACTCGGTTTCACAAATTTTTGGTCAGCTTTTTTCTTTCCTATTCAAATTAGTATAAGTAATATCCAAATTGTAACAATTAAATACTATCAAATATTGTAACGTATTCAAAAAGAACCCCAACTTGTTAGGAAAATGAATGTGTTTTTTGTTTTTATATCTCTAATAAGAAATGGAACTTCCAAGAGAAATTATATTTTTTGTTCTACCAAACTTTTACGAGATTTTTTGTCACAAATTTATGAAAGATAATATATCTTAACAAATTTTATGTAGGATAATTTTATTATTATAAATTTATTAAGATAGTAAGATATTGAAAATCTCTTTTTAACATATCACGCGATTTAATTATGTTAGTGTTAGTCATAAATTTCATTATGAAATTAATGTCTTAACTAAATTAAATTCATTAAAATTTGAATTTCTATCAAATAATTGTATTAATAATGCATGCGGATTTTTTTACAACATAATAATTATAAAATTAGTTGAAAAATTACAGTGGATTCATTACTAGCTAATTGTCATAACTAAATTAAAATTTATTAAAACTTGAAAAACTTAAATAAAATTAAAATAATTATTTTACCATAATCATAACTAAATAAATCCACAATCCAATCAAATGTTTAGCTTAATAATTTATCGAAAGAACCTACAATATATAATTCAAAAATTTACTATTTAAATAAATATTTAATAATTACAACTATATTCTTAAAATTCTAATTAAATATTTATCCTATATTTAATTAATTATCTTAATAATTAATATAAATTATCACTGTGCATACTGCCCGTGCTTCGCACGGGATTGGTGAGCTTGTACAACTAAACTAAAAAGAAAGAAGTTTGTTTTGATTGAACCACTTTAGTATCATGTGGACATATATGTATCATTTATAAAGTTTATATATATTCATTTAGAATCATTTTTTTCCTAATATAGAATTCACCTATTTGGTCTTTTACAAATATTAATATCTCATTGAAAACACATAAAAAACTCCTAACATATTTTTTAGGAATGTGAAAAGTTACAATTCTACAAAGTCTCTATAGTAAATGGGTCTCACACTTATGGGAGAGAGACCTATCAATATTTACGTGTGGAAATAACAATTCCCTATTTTAAAATCAAAATCCTCTAAATATATAATCATCACTTGGTTATTTTTTCTTATAATTTAACTTTCGTTATATATATGCGAATATATAATTAATGATATGATATTATGTTCACAAAGAGTCAAGTTCATGATATATATATTTTTTTAAATGTTGTAGTATTAGTATAAAAAATAAATTACATGACTCTAGCTATATATAATATATATGTATAACTTTGATTTTCTAGTGATAGATAATTTTTAGTAAAAAAAAATATTACTTATGAATTATAAGAAATAATTATAAAAGGTGGAACCAAGTTGGTTCCTTAAAACTTTATTAATTATTTGAGACTATAACCTATAAAAATATTAATTAGTAGAAAAATAATTACACATATATATACACAAGTCTCTAAACATTTCTAATTATATAATATTCAAAGTAGAATAATATTGTTCACAATACCATTTTTTACAAAATGCATAATATGCAAAGAATTTAGGAATCTTGGGTACTATAACTAAGAAGGAAATATAAATTACTTATTCATAAAAATTGCGTAAATATACTATATAGTTTTTCTCCCCCCAAAAAATGCAGCTAATGTACTATCCAACGACTCACTAAATTACCAAAAATAAATAAAAATAGCCAGAAATGCAAAAGTTCTATCACTATTGTGCTCAAACAATAAAAATCCCAAATCATTCAGTCAATAAAAAACAAAAACAGTTTCATAAACAAACAAAAGGGGAAAAAGAGAATGAGCGACTTACAATGGGAGTGTCTTTGATGCTTAGGTGGGGAAAAGGGTCATTATTGCTAACGTGCACCGGAGCCAACGGCGCACCCAAAACGCCAAGCAACAACCTCAGATCCGACCGTTGGTTAGCCGAGTAAACGGACGACGGTGCACGGCACAGCTGTCCCTTCATCCAGTGACCCCACTTCTCTACCTTCGAATCCCCACCGTCCATTGCCGCCTCATTGGGATCCGGACCTTCCCTCAACGGCGACAGCGCCTCCACCGACCTCAAGCTCCCCGATCTCGGAATAAACTGACCCGAGCTGTACGCCGACTTGTGACCACCCTTCCTCCGCCGAATCAAACCGGAACTCGGCGACCCACTCCGGCGAGACCTCGCCGGAGATAACCCCCTCACTACCTCTTCCTTTAATGCCGAAAAGAAGCCGTGTTTCCTTTCCATATCTACACTCCTACAAATCAATTGAATAATAAAGGGAGAGAAATGACAGAGAAGAAGAAGCAAAAGCACACTCAGTACTCAGTAGTAGTAAAATAGAGCAGAAAGAAAGAGAAGGGTATGCCGTTTTGAAGAAGCAAAACTTTTTAATTTTTATTTACTGTACAAAATTCGTCTCTCTGTATTATTTATTTATAGATGTGTATATATTTACATGGAGTGGCACGGGACAAAAGAACGAATGATGTTAGGAATTCCAAAATTTTGATCTTAAATAGATCTTAATTGATAGAGTATGATATTAAATATTTTACTGAAATTTTATGGTAATATTGTGGCAGTTGTTCATGTAAAATTATGTGAGATAAAATAAAAATTTAGAGAAGTAATTAATAAGAAGATATAAAATATAATATTAAAAAAAAAAAATAATAATATACTTAAAATTGTATGGGCAAAAGAGTAAAAAGATTAAAAAAAGTGCAACACAAAATCTCTAAATTTATGGAATTAATTATCAAATTTACTTATAGAAATATAAGAAAAAAAACTTTATTGCGGGAGAGTGAATAAAAAGTATGAGATATTGATGGATGTTCATGAACAAAAGTATGTATATATCAAATAAAATAAAATAAAAAAATAACTAATATAATAATATATTAAAAATGATAATCTAAAAAAAAATTAGAATCAACATACACTACATATGAAAGTTATTTTTTTAAAACTTTTATTTACTTTTTCAATCGACCCTTTTACCCAAAAAAATTCTTAGAATTTTTAATTGAATTGTAATAATATAAATTCTCAAAAACATAATAATATAATAATAACACAAAGACACTTTTCAAAATTAAAAAATTCATCATCATTATAAATAAACAAAAGAATTAAGTGGGTGGTCTAATAGGTTAGTGGGTGAGCGACGAGGCGAGTCATAGGTTGGTCTGAGGCAGGGATTGGTTGGTGAGGAAGGTGGGTCGTAGGGTTTAAATATAGAGCTTGTTATACAAAAGTAAATCTTGTGTCCAACTCGGACTGGGAGTCATAAAGTGACAATGATTACGTATATTACGATTCTTCAATCAATCTAAATTTGTCAAAGACTCAATTTACCATTCATTGGCAAAACATGGATGCGTTTAGTATGAAATTATTTTTTTTTTTATAAGTTAGTCAGTAGGTTAATAGAATGTTGACATATATATAATTTTATCTGTATATCAGTATTTTATTGATCAATTGATCAATTTATCTTAAAATAAATTTCATACTAACAATAAATTAGGTTTGTAATTGTATAAATTTGCATAATTTATGGATGTGGTGTGATTTTTTACTAATCGGACATTGTGATAGCGGTTGTAAATACACTCTTAAAATCGCACTACAAATTGCACCGCACCGCACTTTATAATAAAATATATATGTTTTATATATACTAAATATTAAGTTGTAATGCATCTAATAAAGTTGTAAGAGAATAATGTAATTTAATTTGTTTTTTTATGAGTTTTAGTCACTTGTACGTATAAATATTACATTTAGTATATATTTTTGCTAAAAATTCTCTAGTTCCTTTCAATTTTATGCAAATTAATATGAAAGATAAGATAATTCATGATAATCACTACTAGTACAAAATACATAAATGACGTGTTAGAATTTTATTTGTGGTGAATTATTAAAATCTCTTTAATTAATGTAATTAAGTCCACAACTTTATTTATTTCTAGTTTAACATATGTAATAGTAGTTCCTTACATATTATTCATTTATAGTTGCAATTTGTAAATTGAACTTTTTATTATTTGTATTATATATAAGATTTTTAAATAGATGTGTTTAAGTGAAAATAATTTTCGTAATGTGAATTAATAGTATAAAAATTATATATTATATATATTTTTAAATATATATATTTATATATATATATATAAGTGGCGATCGCATTACCACTGCACCTCATATAACCGTAACCACATAATTGTAGTTGTTAATACCGCATATTGTGATTGCGGTTTGTGCTTATAACCACATCACATCGCACGCACAGTACTCTCCTCTAATAAACAAAAAGGCAATTCGGTATCAGTATAAAAATTAATCGGTATTAACAACCACAACTATGGTTGTTAATCGATATCGATATGTGAATTTTATTAACCGGTATATAGTGTCGTACCATTCATTTTCAAAAATACAAAAAATCATCTCATTTACAAAATTAAAATTTTAAAGTGCACATATATTTACACTACAAGAGATGAGAATGGAACAACAGTAAAAATTCATATTATTATTTGTAGCTTTTAAGTTTAAGTTTCAAAAATACCCCTTCCATTTTTTAAAAAAAATTATTCCACAAAAATATTCACTTTTTAGTTACTCCCTCCGTCAAAAAAATTCTCTTTCGACTTTTATGGTCAAATTTACAAATTTTTTAATTAATAATTAAACATATATATTTAGATTTTTAAAAAGACAAACATTGCAAGTAGTACCTAATTGTATGTAGTTTGTTATGTTTATGGCCTTTTTGAACGTATATAAAAGAATAATAAGATCTATTGATTTGAAAAATGATCAATCTGACCATAAAAGTCAATAAAGAACTTTTATTCTGGAGTTTGTTATTATAATTTCATTATTATATGACACTTCTAAACTAAAAAGTTATTATTCTTATATATGTAATAAAAATATATCTTTCAAATCCACAAATTTTTATAAATAGAATTCTTCGAAAATATTTTAAAAGTGTAAAAAAGTACAAATTTTAATTTTTAAAATTTTTAAAAAAATCACATCACAGTTTAAATATTATAATTTTATAAATTAACTAAAATCACACTTAAATAGGACAATTTTGTGCAATAAAAGGTGTGTATCCTTGAAATTTATAAATTTCATAAATATGACTCTTTGTAAGGTGATGAGATTTTTTAGAGACATATTATTATGTTCACTAAATTATCACCATTATTCTTTGTTACAATGAAATCTACTAAAAAATATAAAATCTTACTAATTTTTGGTATCCGCATGTTTTGGTATCATTCTATTTCCAAATGAGAATTTAATGTTATTAAATTAATTTTTATCCTAATTTATGTTATCCTAATTTTTCATTTATTGTTATTAAATCATTTTAACTTAGTATTTATTTTAGTAATAATGTCTAACGACCCAAAAGAAAGTTGAAGAGTTTAATCGTTACTCTTCACCTTTATATATATATATATATATAATTCGGATCTTAAGCTTACCCTTTATTCAACATACTTTGCTTACCCTCCTTATCGACGGACCAGGCGACGGTTCGGTCCGTCGCTATATATACAACTGTCGCTATAGTTTTTAGCGACAGACAACATATAGCGACGGTTGTATATATAGCGACGGACCGAACCGTCAACCGATCCGTCACTAAATAAGTAAGCTATGTTGAATAAAGGGTAAGCTTAAGATCCGGACCGTATATATATATATATATATATATAGGGTTCTAATCCGTGGCAACCAGTTGCCACGGACACTGTTCAGCAACCAACTTTTGTACCGTTGATCTGAAGGAGCAACGGTTGAGATCAAAAAAAATTCTTCCCTGCCGCAACAGCCTCTTGTGGCAACACTAAATGCCAAAAACTGATTAGCGAATTTACTGTTATGTCCTCCCCTAATATATATGTATTAGCTTATTACTGTTATGTCCATTGCCTTATACATTATTATTATTATAATAATAATTATTATTATTATTGTTGTTATTAATAATAAAAATAACAATAATAATTATTATTATAATGACAAAAATAATACTAATAATAATAATAATAATTATTATTATTATAATTATAATAACAATAATAATAACAATAATTATAATAAAAATATTAATAATTATTATTATAATGACAAAAATAATAATAATAATTATAATAACAATAATAATAATAATAATAAAAATAATAATAATTTATTATTGTTGTTCTTATAATTATTATTATTATTAATGTTATTATAATAATTATTATTATTTTTATTATAATTATAATAATAATAAGAAGAATTATTAGTATTAGTATTATTTTTGTCATTATAATAATTATTATAATTATTATTATTATTATTGTTATTATTATTGTTATTATAATAATAATAATAATAATTATTATTATTATTATTATTATTATCGTTATTATAATAATAATAATTATTATTGTTATTATAATAATTATTATTATTATTATTGTTACAATAATAATAATAATAATTATTATTATTAGTATTAGTATTATTTTTGTCATTATAATAATAATAATTATTGTTATTTTTATTATTAATAACAATAATAATAATAATAATAATAATAATAATAATAATAATAATAATAATAATAATGTATAAGGCAATGGGCATAATAGTAATAAGCTAATACATATATATGAGGGGAGGGTATAACAGTAAATTCGCTAATCAGTTTTTGGCCTCTAGTGTTGCCACAAGAGGCTGTTGCGGCAGGGAGGAATTTTTTTTAATCTCAGCCGTTGCTCTTTCAGATCAACGGTACAAAAGTTGGTTGCTGAACAGTGTCTGTGGCAACCTGTTGCCACGAATTAAAACCCATATATATATATATATATATATATATATATACATAATTGTAATTTTTAATTGTTTTTCTAATAGAACAAGTTAAGTAGTTACTTTCACATTGACATTAAAAAAACCTAATATTTTATGCAATTTTTACTATATTTGTGTTCTTTTAACAATTTTAATATAGCTTCTTATATTGTAAATTTATTGCTTGACTCAATGTCATAAGAAAAAAACAAAACATATAAGGTAGAATATTTTTAGTATTTTCTATTGTATCATGGTTATTACTTTATCATTGTTAAAATGATTTATAAAAAAATATCACACTACTTTAGAAAAGCTTCATATATATTATTTTGAATTTAACAAAAAAAAAATATATTACAATCAATGAATTTTTATAATATTTTTTATAGTATTAATAGCTTTAAAAAATAGTCAATTTAATTTTAAAAAATCAAAACTAAACAGTTATTTTGGGATAGAGGGAGTACTAATTAAGACAAACATGTGTTTATCAAAAGAGGGAGTGGAAACAGTGATTAAAGGAAGTTATGGGCATAAGGCTATTAAAAGCTCATACTTACATTCTCTGAATTTAATGTTTCTCCTTAAATGAATAAGCTTCTGTCACGCATGGAACATATGATTATTGATTACTACTCATCAACATAGTAATTTTTTAATCTATCCACTTAGCATGCTTGATCTTGATAGTAGTACTACTTTATTTTCATGAATGCACAAATATCTGAGTATGCGTATTTATTTTTTGATATTATAATGTTTTAAACATAGCACTCCTAATGAAAAGTAGCAAAAAAATTTAATTTTATTTAAATGTCAATATTGGTATTGATTGCAAGCAAGCTATCCATCGTCTTGAGGGACAGATATATTCATAGGGCAGCATTGGGACATATGACATAAATAAAATTTAATAAATTTAAGGGACATATTTATGAAAAATTTAAATTTAGAGGGCAAAAAAACTTAAAACTACTATTACTATTCTAAAAAGAATTAAACACACGGTGTATAATGTATTCAAACTCTCGCTCTCTAACTCGTTAAGTTTCAGCCATTCACTTCAGTCTTTAGCTCAAAACAATCCGTCCCTAAAGTCGTCTTATAGGCTGTATAACAACCTGGGTAACAACTCGAGTCAAATTTCGAATTCGGAATAAATTTTGGGTCAAATTTCAAGTCTGAATCGAATCAAATTCGGCCCAATAGTTTTATTGTGGGATAATATCACCAGCCTTCGTGTCCCCAGCTCCAGCAACCGAATCGGATAACCCGACTCGAGCTTTCGAGAGTCGACTCTGATACCATATGTAACAACCTGAGTCAAATTTCGAATTCGAAATAAATCTTGGGTCAAATTCCAAGTTCGAATCGAATCAAATCCATCCAAAATAAGGCCTTAAACTATTAGCCCAATAGTATCTTCTTGGGTCATCTTAGCCCACCACAGGCTCACCCAAAAGTCATGACTGAAGGTACTATTGGTAGTAACTTATTTTCTTATATGCAGATAAATTTTTTTCTTATCTTTCGATGTGGGACTGGGGTGTTACAGGCTGTTTGTTTAGGAATGAATGACTGAATGTGTCAAACATTCAGTGCGTTTGTTTTGGAAAAAAAAAACGTCTGAATGACTGAATCAGTCAGCCATTCAGACGATTTGAGCTGAAATGTTTAATGCCATTTTTTTGACTGAATGAGCTGAATGAAGTTTTTTATTTTTTTATAATATTAACTTTTATATTAAGTAATATTAAATAAATTTACAATAATTTTAAATTTTTTTTAGATGGATAAAATAATAAAAATCTATTATTAAGATGTTTCAGACATATCCATTATCAAACAACTTTTTCATTCAAATTCAGATTCATTCAATTTTTATCAAACACCCTCTTAATGCTCTTCAAAATAATTATTCGTATTTTGATAGTTTGATTGGAGATTGTCTGAATCATCAATCATCTCATACGCGATTTTGTTGCTTCCAGCTTTGTTCAAGTACATTATTATTAAGTTAGCCTCCAATGAATATTGCATTTAAATAATTCTCATCGTAATCTTATGTTGATTGGTTTTATTATTGACGATTGTTTACACTTCAGGGATTTATCCGAGATAATCAATTTTTTTTTCGAGTAATGTTAGAGATACAACTTACTTTCTCTGTTTTAAAATAATTGTTTAGTTTTGACTTTTTAAAGTCAAATTGACTATTTTTTAAAACTATTTTTTGTATCATTTTTGCCATAATATAGGTGCAGTGGTTATAACAAAAAAAGTATATACAATTTACTACTAATACCAATTTTTATAATGTTAAAAATATATTTACACATGCTTAATTATTAATTTTAAAAATAGTCAATTTGACTAAAAAAATCAAAACTGAGCAGTTATTTTGGGACGGATGGAGTATTTTATAATTATTTTATAATTTGTTGATGCGGCATATTCCACTTTAGCATATTTGATGAACAAATTACTTCAATGTAGTCTTCGACCCCACATAAAAGTTGAGACGGAGTATGTCACATCAATAAATTATAAAATAATTATAAAATAAATTATATCTCTAGTATTATTCTTTCTTTTCATGTTGGTGCGTGGTTAATAAACTCATTCATATGTTGACTGAATTAGCTCATTTTTCTGATATTTTTTCATTGTATTGTGTGGAAGAAGTTTCCATTTGTATTTTCTCTCAAATTGGTGATATTTATTTGCAAGAATTATATTTGAAATTGGACTATTAATTTCAAATCTTTTGCTTGTTTTTAAAAATAGACTTAGGATTACTATACCCAGAATAATAAAATGACTTGAAAGAACAATTTAATACCATGTTCAACTAGGTATTATAATTCTCATTCATTTGTGACTAAAAATTTGTGGACAAAATTAACCTTTAACTTGTTTAAAATAACCGATGTATCTTATCCTATCTATCCGTACTTAAACTAATGAGAATATGTTATGTTTGTTATTAGTAGTAAGTAAGGGTATGATAGTACAAACGATAAGTTTTTATCCAATTCTTTAAATAATCATGGACAAAACAAACAAAATATAGGATTTTTTTAAGTTATTCCATAAATAATCCATAAAAAATAAATACATGGCTAGAACTATTTAATTATATAATTAATAATCTTAATATTATAATTTATGAGAATATAATCCCGTAATTATAATTTTTACAAACAAACATGACAGATTAATAGTCTTCATTTGGCTTGTAAAATGGTGGCGGGAGATTTAACGTTTTGTTAATAGGTTTATTAACAAAATATTGTCATGTAAGTATTAAATTAAGTTTAATAACAAATATTTATTTCCATCATATCAATTCTAAATCCCCGTTAACAATTTACAAGCACTATCTTTCTTTTTTTAATATCCACTTTTTGGGTAGTACAATATAATTAAAATATCAATTTTCTTTGTAGAAAAGGAAGAAACAAACTCATAGACCAAACAGAGAAAATACACTTCACATACCAAACAAGAGACATAAAGGAGGGGAGGAAAGAACAAACTCACAAACCAAACAGAGAAAACACACTGCACACACCAACCAACTAATTGAGAATCGAACTTGAGACTTAAGATCACAATACGAGGGGCGGATCTAATCATTTGGTTCAGTGGGGTCATTTTTTTATAAAAAAATTCTCATAAAAACTTAAAAATAAAATAAATCTCAAAATTAAATAATACTCGAATATTATTTACAATAATATTTTTCGAGATTTTATTGCTTGAAATTGTTGAATGATAGTCTTATTTTCAATAACTGCAAACCTATCATGTTTAATGTACATTAGTAAAGAATCACTTGTCCACTTATCTCTGAATAATTTTTCTTTAATGGGTTGATGTTCTTACAAAAATATCAAGATACCCTCATTTTTATTAGTTGCAAAAATCCACAAGTAACTACTTAGTTTGTGAAATAACAAAATAAAATAAAAATTTACGCTATAGAATATTTTTTGATGGGTCGACGTTATGATTGAAAACTGGAAGATTAAAAAAGAGAAAGAGCAGAATGGGTACAAGTTTAAGACATCCAATAACTTTTTAATTTAAAATTTTCATATTTTTACTAAACACTATAAAAAATATTAATTTTTTTTTTAAAATTTGACCCTTAAAAATTTAGTGGGATCAATTGCTCCAACTCTAGATCCACCCATGCACAATACATTAGTCTTAATCACTAGACTTAGACCTCATCAGCCTTTTTAAAAACCTATATAATTTATATAAATAATGGTACTGTCACATAAATAATCTTAAACAATGCTCTCATACACACACATACATACTGCATGCTCCACATGTCAGATGGGAGCTCACAATATACATATGTGTGGATATAAGCATTATGTGAGATTTTTTATGTGATAGTAGCATTGTTGAATTTATATATAAGAATGGAGTCTAATCTTAAAACAAAAGAGGAAGTATTAGGTGGAACAATCTAATCTCCTAATCTAATCTAGGAGCAATTAACGGTATTATTATTATTATTATTATTATTATTATTATTATTATTATGACTAAAGACGCGAGTAGTAGCGCAGGATCCGCAAAATTAGTGATACAATTGGCAGTACTATATGGAACCAAGTTCAAAGTCAAAGTCAGAAAGATTGCAATTGTTTCCAAAGGAATAAAGTGAGGTGTAAACACCATGCCAAACAAGAAAAAAACAGTGATCCTTTATTATTATTATTATTGTTATTATCATTTAATTTATGAGTAATGTTAGAGACACAATTTATTCTATAATTATTTTATAATTTGTTGATATGACATATTCCACCTCAGTATATTGATGAAACAAATTACTTCAATGTAGTATTTGACCCCACATAAAAACTGAGGTGAAGTATGTCATATCAACAAATTATAAAATAGTTATAAAATAAGTTGTGTCTCTATCATTATTCTTAATTTATTTATACATTCAATTCCCAAATGACAAAATTGGACTGTTTCATTGGACTTAGGTGTATGATTTGTGTAAGATTTGTTGCAACTTTTTAGAGATTGGAATAAAATGGAGGAGGAAAGCACCTAGAGGGGTGAGAACAAATGAAATTAACCAATTTGGCTGATCAAACAAATGAAAGTGACAAACTAATTTCTATTTTTTTTTAAAAAAAATTTGTTTTTTTTGGTGGGTTTCATATAACAAGACAAGGTAAAGACGGAAGTAATGAGACCTTATCAGGTTCGATTCTTATTAGTTTGTCAATAAATAAAGAAAACTGATATTTTCACATAATTTTTTGATATTTTCACATGAAAAGATTTTTACCATCACAATACATCTATAGCGACACTTTTCACGTAAAAATATCAAAAAGTCACTGTGAAAATATTAATTTCCTAAATAAACAAGTTGTATTTTATTTTATTTTTTTGATAAAATTTATGAAAATACACAAAAAAAGAAAATCATTTAGAAGGATTACAAACTGACTCGCACAAATGAAAATTGGAGGAAAAGTGTAATACAGGGGAGTTGAATTCTAAAGTTACTATTAATTATAAACTTTATTTATTTTCAAATTTATATAACAAATTAAATTTAAATTAAAAATGTGGTAAATTGATTTCTCTAATTCAAAATGAAAATTATTGTAGCACTGAAGTACCAATAAATAAATAATAGTTGTCAAAGTGATTACTTATTTTTCTGTGCAGATGAAGCTCATACATCGGACAAAAGATGGATGCGTTATGAGCTTTCTGCCGCAAATGGCGGAGCTAACGGGTAGGATGTTTTCACTGTATTATAGTGTATATACCACATTCCCAAGGCCTAAGCGAACCCATCTCTTATATATTACTTCCCTCCGTACTTTAATATAAGGTTTTAAAAAAATATTTTTGTTCCTTAATATAAAATATTTTATAATTTTAAAGTAAGTATTAATTGTTTAATTTTCAATATTACCCCTAAATAATAAATATAATTTTGGTTTCTCTTACTATTTTTGACCCAATAAATAAAATTCTCTTTTTCCAATACAAGGGACAATATAGACAATTGATATTATATTTAATGTTACAAAATTATTTCCTTAATGCTTGTGCATAACTCTAAAACGACTTATATTAAGGAACGGAGGGAGTACTTACTATTTACGTAGGACATGCTGTATACTCATCTGTTTGGAAATGAGGATATTTTTAATTTTGTTGCATTATTAATACACTAAAACCTCGATAAATGAATACTCTTGGGATCGAAAAAAATATTATTTTAACGAGATTATTCATTTATCGATAAATTAATATTTATTATTTTAGAGGGAGTTTTTCAATTTATGTATGTGGTCAAAAAAATCAAGAGACAACAATTAATGTATTAATTTGAGTCTAGAGAAGCTAAAAAGAATTGGTGAAACTTATAATGTCTTGGAAAATAAATTGTTTTAAGTTATCCGAAAGTTGTGTATGCACTACAAAAAAGTTAAAGATGGAGTTGAATTTGGTTTAGGTGTGAAGAAAAAACAAGTAACTTTAGATGCATATTTTCAGGAAAAATAACTCTTTGTATGTATATTGTTGATTGACTGAAAAGTTTGGGTCTATTGTATGAATGTTATTACAAAAAGTTCAAGAATATGTGGATTATATATATAAATTTTTGTATGGAATTTAGTAATTATTAATTTATATTTTCGTCGGACCTTTAAGGATTTAAATTTTTTTTATTACTTAATACATTTAGCGAGGTTATTATTTTAGTACACACATGCCTAAGTCGGGACCGACAGAAATTATTATTTAAGCTAGGTTATTATTTATCGAACATGCATTTATCGAGATTTTACTGTATTAGATTTTTTATAAGATTGTTTGTAATATTTTTAGATATTAATCATTGAAGACTAATATTCATTATTAAAAGCATACATATTTTTAAGTTTATCTTTTACATATATTAATGTTCATAAAAAAGAAGAAATTAAACTCTCATAATCTAGTGGTAGAAGTCTCTCTTATTTTATTGTGCAAGGTCACATGTTCGAGTCTACCTCTCAATTAAAGTTTCATATTTAACCAACGTGTTACATGAAAAAGGTAAGTTTCTCCTAAGTTTGCCCCAACTCTCCTGACCCCTTCCCCATATTCCCCCTAGGCCCTAGGATAAAATATATCTTTCAAATCGAATTGGAATAAAATATGTTCTCAGGAAAAAAAATATAGGGTAGCTGATATTATTTTTATTCATATATGAATTTTGTAATATTGAAAATGTGTTTCAACTTTCAAGTACTACCAAAATGACCTTAAAAGAAAAAATTACTATGCCAAAAATGAAACATGCTCCTATTTGCCAAACCGAATAAGGTCTAATTAAACAAAGTAAGTGGTTTGGAATGACAGATATTTTCATTAGGCTGTCCATATTACAAAAATCAAAGAATCTCCAAAGTAAACAAACAAACAAACAAACAAACCCCACACTTGAATTGTTTGGACAGAATATGAGCTTGAAGCATATTGAGATTTCCCCCCTCCCCCCGCCCCCCCCCCGCCCCCAAGGTCACACCCCACTCCACCCCACGCCACACCAACCCAACCCAAGTTCTTTAGTGCTACTATTATTTATTTATATATTTAACTTTTCTGGTTTCGAATCTGCTTCAAGATTTGACAACCGATCTTTCATGTGTTTTGTGATATATGATTGGCCATGTGAAGCAGGGGCGGAGCCACCCTCGGACTGGGGTGGGTTCCAGCTCGGGTGAAGTTTTTTGAGTTATAATATTAATACTTATAAGTTATATACTTTCAATAGTCTAGCGGCCCCAACTCAATATTGAATACTGAATACATATTGCCTAGTTTGCTGTCAGAGTACATGTAAAGGCATTTACGGGATGCTCTAATTCCTAAATGAATGAAGAAAAAGAGAGCTGCAGCAAAGAAGGGAGTCAGTGAGAAGCAGATGAAGATAGCAAGTAAAAGCAGATCCTTTTTTTGAAAGCTATCCAGTTAAAAAGATAACATTGATGCTTATAATGGTAATGTTATGTATTTGTAGGTGAGTTTTTTGCTGGTTCATTACATCTCCATTTTTTTTGTAATTCCCAATTTTTCATATTCAATTTGGGTTTGGCATTTCTGGTTTTTTTTTAAAAAAATTTTATTTAATTTTTTTATAGTATTAGTTGATAAGAGGGTTTATCTAAATTAATTTTTTTTTTTCTGTTTTGTTGATTAATAGTTGTGGATTTTTCTTTGCTCTGTGACTTTGGCGGCTAAGTTGAGAAGGACTCCGTGAAATTTCTGTTTAAGGTCAGTATGTAGTGCCTTTTGTTTTAATAATAAATATTAGTTGTATACTAGCTAGTTTATGGGTATTTTATTTTCTTTTCGGAATTGATGAGCATCATTCTTTTATTCAATTTGTTCTTTGTTTTTTGATGTTAAGGATATCATTATTTCTTATTTAGAGCAGAACATTTTTGAGTTTTGAAATTCAGAATTTATTTTATTTTCTTATTCAATTAATTGGTACATTGAAATAAGTATTCTGCTTATTTAAGTATGCATTATTTAATTATGTTTTGTGTTCCAATTTTAAGCATGTTAGACTAGATTATTTTCTAGGGTTGAGGATGAGTATAATTGATTGATTTTATTGCACGTATTCATGCCAATTGATTCTACCAATTTAGTGTTTGACTTTAGAGAATTTCAATTTGAACTTTGAAGGTAATTTCTGAATTTTTAGGTTTTGGGAATTTTCAATTCGAACAAGTCACAATGGAAAGTCAAGGAAGCAAGAGAGAAAAAACTTTGTTTTCTTTCTTTAAACTAAGAGAAAGTACATCAACTAGTGAAGGAGATTCTCTATCTAATGTTGATATCTCAAATCACCAACAACCCCTTTTCTAAATCTCGAAGAGTTGAAATTGGTCTTAGTACTCTTGAACGAGATCTTGAGATTCGAATCGCAACATCCCGTTAATCAACGAGATGAAATTAGAAGAGCTTATATCAAAATGAGTCTGTATCAACCTAAGTTGGTTGAGTACCTAAGTTGGTCCGTATCAATTTTTGTGTATATGGTTGGTACTTGGTAGCTTAGTACGAAATAAATTCCTGGCTCCGTCCTTGATGTGAAGTGTATAAACATGTTCAACAACTACACATAAACATGTGTTGCAAAAGTCAAGGTTTAGATTATGTTTGGATTACTAGAAGACAAAAAGAAAAGGGAGGAATTACACTAAAAATAAAATAAAAAGAGAGAGAAATAGAAAGGGAAGAAAACAGAGTGATATATACTTCTAGAAAATAATATATATGTCGATAAATATTTGACGAAATTGGATTGCGATCAACGTAAAAATGTATGCGATAAGATACAATAAATTAAATTGAAACCATTTATAATTGATGGGGGAACGGATGATCATAATATACATGTATGCATATAATTCGGCTGAAAACTTTTACAATATATTGCATGACTCAATACTTTTTTATTTGGATATCTTCTCCTAATTAGAAATGATTTTGGAGAGAAGTTATCTTCCTATTCATGGGGAACGGATGATCTTAATTGCAATCGTTAATTCAAAATTAGTAAGTTTTTACTTACACGACACTATGTTGCCATAATTAAGTTGTTTCACATAAAGGTTCTGTCTAATTTTTTAAATCTGGATAATCAAATTTTAAAATGAACCATACAAGATTTGATAGCAAAGAGATTGATTTGACATAACTTATTTAAAGTTACTTAAATAGAAAGAATTTTTTATCGTTTCACTTAACAATCTAATCGTACAGATGCAGAAAGTGTGCAAAAATAAGAAAATATGTAAGTTTTCTTATAATTAAAACGGATCTAAAACACTCCTCTTAAATAGCACTTTTTTATTAAAACTACGTCGTTTTGAAGATTTTTTTAAAGAACAAAATAATATTAAAATAAAATAGTAACACTTACTTTCCTTTTATTTATAAAAATGCCACCCGCAACCCCACTTGTTTTTTAAATGAATCTCCAAAACGACGTAGTTTTAATAAAAGAATGCTATTTAAGAGATAATGCTATTTAAGAGAAGTGCTTTAGATCCGTCCTCTTCCTATAATTTACTTATATGCATCCTTGACTTTATACTAACAATTTTTTTTTCAAATCTGAGCTACAAAATATACTTATTTTACACCATTATTATAATGGTGCTTTGCAATCTTAAATTATATGAGTATATTTTACATGCCTCAAATTTAATTATTTTATGTTATTTTAAAAGTGTTGCCACATATTTATAGATTATATTAAAATTTACATATTTTAATATTTTTGAATGCTTTTTTTCATTCGTATGATGGGATTGTTAAGTGAATATCAAAATCATTTCGTATTTGATCATTATATTCCCATTATCATATATATATATATATATATATATATATAATCTTCATTTGCAAATCAAGGTCCAAATGATTTGTATGTTGTTGAAGCTAGATTGTAAATATGTATGTTTTAGTATTATTGAGATAAACCTAAATCCCACATAGAAGTAAAATAAAACTTCTCTTGAATTTATAGAGTGGAACTTCTGTATTAACACTTTTCGATATTTTTGCATAAAAATCGTCGCTATAGTGACAGTTTACCAATGAAAAAATTATATTGGTTTTGCTTTCTATTTTTTAAATTCCAATGGAAAAAATTGTATTTAATTTACCAATGAAAATGTGTAAAACAGCCAAATATAGGTTTCGCAGATTCCTAATTCCCTTCTTTTTTTTTATTGTGTACACAATTTTTTGTGTATAGCTTGTATCCATAGCATTACTCATAATCAAGTGCAACGCACACGCATGGCGTGATGAAATGTGGCGCTTTAGAGGCACACGTGTGCATTTGTGAGATCCAACGGCTAAGATTAAATATTTTATTTTTCTGATCAAATGAAGATGCACATGATTATTTCTCTTGATGGTAGTTTTATAAAAATTGTTATTCCAATAGTCATAAAATTAGAGAAGTTTATTTATTCTTTGGCTCAAACATATAGCATTCCAGTGCACTTTTGCTTCCTATCAATTATAATATTATCTTCATTGTTGAATTTTGAAAATCAATTATAATATTTTTAAACTTAAAATTGAGATATTTCGTTAAAAATTATGAAATATTAAGTTTTACAAGCATAGTATTTTTTAGATAGTTTATAATTTTTTTATTATATTAATTAAAATTATAAAAATTTATATCAATTTAAAATTTAAAAATATCTTAATTTGGCTATAAAAAGTAAATAATAATTCTATAATTTAGTTCAGGAGGAGGGAGTATTTGTTTTGATAAAAGTGCTAGTTTCTTTAGTTAGTGGAGCTAATAGTGAAGTTTCTATAATCAGCTTTAGCAAAGCAACTGAAAACAAAGAGAAACATAGTCATAATCAAAGACTCCTAGAATAATGTGGATTAAGACGCAAAGAACAAACATGTTTCCTAGAGAAGATTCAACTTTATCTAGTTTTGGTGTATATATTTATGTAATTGGCTAAGGCTGTAAACGAAATAAATAGTTTGGGCTCGACTCAAAAAAATACGAGCGAGAGTCAAATTCGTTAATAATATGATCCAAATCTGAGTATAAAAAATAGTTCGAATAAAAATATGAGTAGAATCTGAGTAAGGTTATACTCGACTGGTTTAAAATTCAAACTACTTCGAATTCTCGATTGTGATTCGATACATACTCGATATATATAGATTCGATTAGATACTCGATACATTCTATTATAATATATACAAAATTAAACCAAATTAGGATAATTAATTATTTCTATTTTATTTTATTTTTATTTTTAATTGTGATTTTATATTTGTAAAGTGTAATAGTAAATATAGTTTCTCATTTTTAAGCAAACACAATAAATTCAATTTATAATTATATTTATTATAATGCTAGTTATTATGTGGAGACTCGAATTCGAGTTTTAATTTGAAGCTTGCTAGTAGTTTGAATATAATTATATTCGAGTCGGATTGAATTCGAGTAATAAATATTTAAGTCGAGTCGAATATGGAATTTTTCAAACACAATTCGAGTTCGATTCAAATTTGAGTCTAATTCAAGTATGAATTTAACATTTCGAGTCGACTTCGAGCAGCTCTATGTTTGCTTCGATTCGACTCGTTTACTACCCTTATAATTGACTATGCCATAAATTATGACAATACTATGTTATTTTAGACCCTTTTGAGCCCTAACATTACTCTTTTATTAAAGAACATTTCCTCAAGGCTTGAGAGTTGAGATCCTTGATGGGTTTAACATTGTGTGTTCCCTGACCCAATCAAAGTCATGGGCTTTGTCCTATGGAAATAGATAAGGCCCAAACATGCCACTAATTCTTAAGCTGCTGTTGCTTTAATTCCCCCAAGGAAAATGAGTACATTTTTGCACAAAAATATGTCTCATTTTATTTTATTCTTTTGAAAAGCCGTATTCTAATAAAGAATTCTTCTCATTGATATTAGAATAGAATTACAAAAACAGAGATATGCTCTCATACTCAAATATAAATAAATTTATCTTCACCAACAGGCGGAAGGAGAAGGAGAAGGAGAAGGAGAAGGAGAAGGAGAAAGGAGGGGAAGGAGGGGGAGAGGGGGAGAGGGGGGGGGGGCGCGGGGGGGGGGGGGGGGGGGGGCGCGTCAACTGACCTTGGTAGCTAGTATCTTCGGCCAGCGATCTTGCCATTCATGACCCTCCAATCTCCTGTCCAGTCTCTATGACCCTGCTCCAAATCTTAGTTTTCGATAAACAGCATCACCGCAAAGAAGATGAGCAAATTTTTTTATTTTTTTTAAGAACTTACTAAATGAAACGACGTCGTTTCATTTAGTAAGTTTTTTTTTTTAAAAAAAGTTAAACCCAATGATATTGTTAGTAATCCGGGGTTACGTAAGTGGTTAAACCCAATGATATTGTTAGTCAATAAATAATTTTTTTTACTAATGTATTTTGACCCCTTTTAAATATTGTCTTAATTCCGCCACTGTCTTCACCGATTAATGCAAATTAAATATACTTCACGTAGAGATCATAAACTTGAAAAAAGGCTTCGTAGAATGAGAAAATCCTAAATTAGGAGGAAAAAAATCTATAGATTGAAAAATAATCCAAACAAGAAGAAATTAAGCTCCATAAAATAGTAAAGAAAGAAGAAAGTAAGAAAAAAAACTTGAGTCTTTTTAGTATAGATAAAGGTTCGGGAACAACTTATAAGTTGGTTTCCAACTTATAAGTTATTTTTTACTGTTGAAGTGTTTGAAAATAACTTATTTTTTGATTTATAAGTCATTTTTGATAAGTAAATTTTTTTGACTTATTTAAAAATAACTTATAAGTCATTTTTAATAAATGGGTTTGACCAAATATAATGACAGTTTTGCTCTCTTCTATTTTTCTAAATGACATCTTTATTCTCTTTATTCTCGCTCCTTCCCACTTTATCAAGCTAGTTTGATTGATTTTGTTAGTCCTCACTCCTTTCTTCTTTATCAAGCCAGTTTGTAATTTTCTTTTTTATTTTGTATTTGTTATATTTTCCTTTATTCTGTGTGTGTAAATAAATATGCAATAGTGCAATTTAATACTTTTTTTGAATTTATTTTTTATTTTTGGAATTGACAATTTATTGCTTTAATTTTTTTAATTCATTTATAAAAAATATTTTTTTAGATGGATAATTAGTTAATTATGTTCTTTATTTTCTTAATATTTATTTATTTATAATTTATGTTAATCTTAATTTAGCTCAAGTATATTTAGTTTTAATGCTATGATATACTTAACCTAATAAAACTTGTGATTGTTATGATATGATATTGAATCAATATATATATTTTATTAATTTTTATATTTTATTTTAACTTATAAGTTATTATCAGCCGAACACCTTTACAACTTATTTAAACTTAATTTTTGACTTATAAGTTAAACTGGTGCCGAACACTTTACTTATAAGTCACAACTTAAAATGACTTATAAGTCAACTTAAATTTTAATTTTAAGTTATTTTAAAATAAGTCGTTGTCCAACGGGCCTAAGAGACTCTTCTTATATTAAGATAACTCATCAGATATAACAAAAGAAAAACTACAAACATGAGTCCGGAATAAATCTTGAGTCAAATTTCAAGTCCGAATCGAATTAAATTCATCAAAATAAGGCCTTAAATCACCAACCCAATAGTATCTTCTTGGGTCATCTTTGCCCACCATAGACTTACCCAAAAGGTCATGACTTGAAGGTACTATTGGTAGCAACTTATTTCCTTATATGCAGATAAATTTTTTCTCTATCTCTTTCGTGTCCCCACCTCCGGCAACCCGATCGGATGACCCGACCCGACCCAAGCTTTCGAGAGTCGACTTTGATACCATATGAAACAACCCGGGTCAAATTCTAAGTCCGAAACAAATCTTGGGTCAAATCCAAAGTCTGAATCGAATCAAATCCATTAAAATAAAGCCCTTAAACCACTGGCCCAATAGTATTTTCTTAGGTCATCTTAACTCACCACAGGCTCACCCAAAAGGTAATGACTTGAATGTACTATTGGTAGCAATTTATTTCCTTATATGTAGATAAATTTTTCCACTGGAATGTTATAATGGATATATTCTAAATCCTCAAAATCGTTGCCAAAAATACGACAATTTTCAATAATATCATTTAGATAAAAACTATCAGACTGGACTGAAGATAATCGCTCAATAACTCTCCTACCGTCAGTCTCCACAATCAGTTTGGAAACTAAAAATCTAATAGCAAACCGAAGTGCATTTCTAATCGCCAATGCCTCTCACAATCCACCCCCATATTACCATGAACTCTATTAATACCAGCTCCCATAACTTTTCCAATATTATTTCGGACCTCAAACCCAATACCCACAAAGCCATTACCCCGAACCGAGGCATCACACTTCACCTTTAGTTCATCAATAGGAGGTTTCGATTTTATGTATCTCATATGAAATAGATAGAAATTAAAGTTATTCTATTTTATCACTTAGACTTTTATATTAGTTGTAATTCAATTTTATCATAAATATATGGACATATAAATTATTTTTTATAATTTATTCAGTATTTTCAATTATTCACATATCATGTCGTTATGTATATTCACAACTAAAATACTTGTTTTTTTTCCCTAAAATATGTAAGAGGACTCTTCCTAAAATAATTTGAGCAATGTATAATTCATGTTCTTTTAAAATAAGTTTGGACACTCTAGGCTAGATTATTTTTCTTCTTCCATGTTTATTTTTACATATATTGAGTGATTACTTTAGTAATTGTGACATGGTAATGAAATTATGGCGTTAAACTTATCAACTAAAATAAAACTGAAAAATCAAATCCTACCCTTGATGTAATGTTGTAAAAATTTAATAGTACTAAAAAATTGGAACAATTTTTATGGAATAAATTTTTAATTAGACTTTTATTTTTATTTTTTAATATATATTTTTTTTATAGAAAGGAAGGAGTATAAAAGATTAAAGAAGCTCTTTCTCCCCACTTAAACATGTAACTACTGCTCCCTTCCGTCCCATAATATATATGACGTTTTAGATGATTTTATTTTTCTCGAATTATTTGACGTTTTATATAATTTAGGAGAATTAATCACAATCTTTTCAAAATTACCCCTCATGGGAAAATGTTACATATGTGTGAGAGAATTTGAGATAAGTATACGATAAAGGGTATTATAGACAATTAATACTATATTTAATGTTATACAATTATTTTTTTAATTCTTATGCACAATTCTAAAACGTCATATATTATGAGACAGAAGAAGTACTAAAATAGATTGGATCCTTTCCACTAGGACAACCGATCTTAAATCTTAATGTGTATTATTGCATTCTTTGATAGTTTCATGGTAAGCTAGTTTATGATAGGAAAATGATATATTTTGTAGTGGGTCAATTTTATAATTCACTCCAATCTTATGTATTGATGTATTTAATATAGTAGGGTCAATTTTATAATTCTATCCAATTTCATGTATTGATATCGTAATTCGATAGAAAGCTTTCGCAATAAATAATGGGACTTTTATGATAATCAATATATTTAGATTGATTTTTTAAATTCGTAGGGTGACTAATTAAAAAAATGAAAAGGACGGCAAAATTATTATGAAATATAGTATTATGGTCTTTATAAGGTGCATATTTTTCAATAAGCAATACCTATCCATATCTGAATATATTATCAAATGGCCCATTTGCATGATCCATTATATGTCTTGTTCAATGGTCCAGCCTTCAAGTCCATTTTCATTTGTGGCCAGTTCATAGTGTGATTGTTAGATTTTAGTCGTGAAAGTGCATACCCTTTTTTACGTTGTTAGTCTCATCAAAACGAGTCCTCGCATGTATTGCAATAAATTTATAGCGAATTATAATTATGAATCTTTTCTATACATAAAATTGATAGAAACTTTAGAAGGGTCTCACTTAATACACATACCTTCAAAAAGGTATATGTCGTTTAATATATGTCGTTTCAGAGTTGTGCACACGCAGTGGCGGAATCAGAACGTTTTTAGAGGGGGGTCAAAATATAGCAGTAAAAAAAAATTATTTATTGACGCTTGGATTGCTTTTTCGGCTGTACGACTGAGAGAAGGCAACTGTATCCTCCGACTCTGTATAGTTTGAAAACGTATCAAAATTTTAGTCAATATCAAAATTTATGTAGAAATATTATTTTTTTTATTTCATGTAAAAATACATGGGAGGGATTCATGTAGAAATATTATTTTTTATGTGAAAATATCAATTTTCTATATAGAACAAAGAAAATTAATCCAGAAAGAAATCAACAAAGGGGAGAGTCTCTGAAGTAAATTCATGATGTTTAAAAATATAAAATGTTTGTAGAAAATAATTTGGTAAATAAAAAACTTGATTTTTGTGATCATTCTTCAACCTCAAGTAGTGACCTAGATTTGATTGTGTTTTAAGTTCTTTCATTTGAATTTCATTGTAAAATAAAATTTATTCTATTTTTTAATTTATGGAGCACATATAGAAAATTTTGGACTGCTATTATAAACTACTATTATTATACATATGTACATGTATGTATATATATAGACTATTAATATATGTATTAATATATAGCCTGTGCATAATTTTTCTCGCCCCCTTGGTTCCGCCCTTGTGCACACGTATTATTATGGAAATGATTGTACAACATTAAATATAATATCAATTCCATATATTGTCCTTGAATTAGAAAAAGATGCTGTTATTTATTGGGCAGAAAATAGTTAGAGAACCACTGTTATATTTAATATTTGGGGTAATATTAAAAATTAAGCAATTAATACTTACTTTAAATTCTCAAATGACAACTATTAAGAGACAAAAACACTTTTCTAAAACGACATTTAAAAAAGATCGAGGGGAGTAATAAACGACATTCAAAAAGTTGATATAAACATTCTCAATATATGATTTTCCCATTAAAATTGACAAAAGTGAGTGAATGATCAACATGTTTGTAGGGTAGTTTTAACTATTTTTGATAAGTAATTGATATAATTATTAAGTGCATAATATTTTTTTATAAGAAACACATTTCTGATAAAAATAGAGAATTGATATTTTCACAAGGGAAATTAATGTTTCCATAAGGTCTCACTCACATGAATGTGAATCCCGTTTATTATTCATGTGAGGGGAGCCTTGTGAAAATATTAATTCTCTAAAAATATTATCAGTATATTCGAGAGTACACAACAATTATTGAAAGTAAATATGTAAATGTTAGTGTTAATAAATAGATTCTTACGTTTTAAGCAAGGGTGAAGCAAGAAAAAATTTTCAGTGGAGTATAATTACTAAATTACATTCATAAAAAATTTATTACATCATATATAATAATGCTAGCTAACTATAGCACTTTTTCTTGTTTTCTTTTCTTTTTTTATTTCCTTAGACTTAATTGCTCCAAGCTTATAATGATAATTGCAATTAAAGAAATCAATTTTCTATTTGTTCTTTAAATCAACTCGAAGCATCCAGACTGTTTCTTAATGTATTTGGTATTTGGAAAAATGGTCAACCTTAACAACATGATTTGAGTTTAACACCTCGGACAAGATGGGTGGGCTTAGTATAAATGTTTCAAGTGGAATTTGTGTTGTAAAGGCTGTCTTTACATGTGCCATTGTACATGAACGAATATAAATCTGTAAATGACTAGAGTCGAATTCAGTTTTAATTACTCCCATAGTCCCAAATTAAATGTATACTTATCTTAAATAATTTATTTTTTACAATAATTTATCTATAATATCCTTATTATTAATTGTTATATTTATATTCTCTATGCATATTTATGCAGCATCACTAGTAATGTGCAGAAAATTATGCAATTAAGTGAGAATTTAATATGGACAATTTTATCATTTTATTCTCTTTCTTAATATACGCAAAAAGTCAACCAGAACTTTTATCCTGGGACGGAGAGAGTATGAAATAGAGGGAGTAATTGCTACAGCTATGACAATTGTTCAAAGTCATACTTTTAATTAAGAGTAATGCTACTATCACATAAACATCACATACTGCTGATGTGGCAGTACGTAATTTGTTGTTGACATGACCCATTTAACTCAACAACAAATCACATACAGTCACATCATCATTATGTGAGCATTATTGACTCACTTTATGTGATAGTTGCATTATTTTTTAATTAATGACCTGTTGATACTAATTAATGACAATATTGTCATTAATAAAATTCACAAAACTACAAATTATTTGAATTACTACCACTACTAACTAAATCTGACAACCAGTACTGTCAATAGGGAGCTGATGCATAATTAATTAAGGCCTAATACTCGAGCTACTCAATTTAATACAAAAATTTAAGTGATTAGGTCTCGAATGCATTCATGTCTATGACTAATTGCTCTTTTATTATTCATCTAATATGAGTTTAAAAGTTAATTTAAAATATTTTTAAATTTAAAATTGAGATAATTCACTAAAAATTATGAAATAATAAATTTTGTAATCATTTGTACTTTTTGATAATTTATAATATTTATCATTTTATTGACAAATATTAAAAATAAGATTCATATTAATTTTTTGAATTTAAAAATATTTTAAGTTGACTTTAAAAAGTCAATTATAAGTATATATTTTAAAACAGACAGATACAGTATCATATTTAGAGAACTATAACAATTAATTTGGCTTAGAGTCTGTTTGTCAAAACTTAAAAGTTAATTTAGTAATATTCGTGTTTCACAAAAATTGGTTCAAATTTATAAGTAACTTATTAGCCAAAAATAAAAGAAGAAAAAAAGCAAAAGCAAAATCTTACTTATCAAGTTTTTCTTATAATTTTTTTTAAGACAAGTCATAAGTAGGCTTCACCAAATTAAAGGACATTATTACCCTTTGTCGTTTAAAATATACTTTTTCCTTTAACAATATTCTTTCTCTTCTCACTTTTTCTCTCTAACAAGTTTCTTTTAGTGACATTTTTGTCCTCCTCAAGTATACTCACTTTTTACATGTTTATAATATCTGTTCTAAATATGGATTAATATTCTGAATTTTTAATATTTTTTTACTTTGATAATTGTCTTCTTAATTTTTTTAATTAGGAGATTAAACTTTTAATTTTTTCCACTTTGGAGATTGTCTTTTCAATTTTTTCAATTAGGAGATTAAACTTTTAATTTCTTTACTCATATATTCAATTATTTAACTTAAAAGTTACTATTGTCTGTTATTTAAAGGTCAATACTTATCAAACTTTTTCACAATTTGTATAAGTGATACTATAAAATTCTAAACTAATATTTCTACTATTAAGTACTCTTTTCATTTCAAATTATAAGATTATTATTGAGTTTTAAAAGTCAATTTGAAATATTTTCAAACTTATAGTTGACACGATTCATTAAAAAATTATGAAATAATAAATGTTATAATTAGCCGTTCTTTTTAGGTAGCTAGTTTACAATATTAAATTAATCAATGTCAATATGAATTTTAAAAATCTTAAGTTGACTTTAAAAAAACAATAATAATCTTATATTTAAAAACGAAATCATGATTTATTTTGATTTTAAGTTTTCAATTTATTTTGACTTGCAAGTCATTCTAAATAAATACACCCCAAAAAAGATATTTACAATTTAGAGTGATGTTTCATTAGGGGTAAGCTCCATTCTTTTTTCTTTTTCTTTTTCCTGAAAAGCTCCCATTCTCTAGAAGAATGCCAAACAATAAATCCTTTCCAAAATCATCCCAGCAATACCTTTGACATCTCAAAGTTTTGTTGGACTCTAACATGAAAAATTAAATAGCCCAAACCACCAAATGACAGACTGTACTCCACTCTTATTTATTACTCTCCTATTTGGTAACAATTTATTTGTCTTTACCAACCTTTACGCACTATATATATATATATATATATATATATATACACCCCATACTAGAACAAAACCATTAGTATTATTTGCTTCACTGTAGTTCCTCTCAAATATTTATAGCTGAGAGAATTTTCAAAGAGAGTGATAAAGATATGAAGATGGTCTTTGCAAGTCTCCTGCTTGTGGCCCTTGTCCTCTGCTCTTCCCTGCATCAGACCACAATGGCTGGTTCAAGTAAGATAACAGTTTGACAGTAATGCCAAACAGTTGGGCAGACGATATATAGTTATGAACATCGTGTGCACAACTGTTTGACATATTGGCTACGACCAAAGTTAGTTATTTATATGAAAAATGCTAGGTAACTAGACAAAATAGATAAAGTTCTACAAGGTTTTACATGTATAACCTTGTAGATAACTTATGACTAGTTATCTAGCATTACTCTTTTCATATATTATATATATGAAAATAGTAAATTCATATATATATATAGGAAAAAAATGTATGTACACAGGTGTGTAGTACACAGTCGGCTATGGCGACGGTTTCTTAGGCTATAGCGACGATTTTACCCGTCGTCATAGTTATTTTGGGCTACGGCGACAGGTGAATTGTGGTTATAGCCCAAAAAATCCGTCGTCATATCCTGTCTGTGTAATATACAGTTGTGTATATACATATAGCCCATATATATATATATAAAACAAATATTTGCTATGACACGATTCAAACATTCTTGAATATGTAAGTTTGTTCAAAATGTGGAATGTAACTTTGATTTCTGAAGCTGTAATTGAAATTAATAATAGGCTTCTGTGATACAAACTGCGATCGGAGGTGCTCAAAAGCAGGGGTGAAAGACAGATGCTTAAAGTACTGTGGGATATGTTGTGAGGCCTGCAATTGTGTGCCTTCAGGGACTTATGGAAACAAGGATGAGTGCCCTTGCTATAGGGACATGAAGAATTCCAAGGGCAAGTCTAAGTGCCCTTAATTTCATTACTCACCCATCCATTAATCGAAAGTGATTGTTTGTTAGAAATTGTTCACATAAAAAATGTCGCTATAAATGTATAGCGACGGTGAAAACCAACGCAATAAGATCTATAGTGACAGTTTTTATGTGAAAATATCATTTTCTGTTATGAATTTATCAGTTTTCTTGTTCTATTATTAAGATAATAAGAGCTAGTGCTTTTGCCTCTATAGAATACTTCATATGTTTGTATTTATGCCTCATGTTTGATTTGGAGACTTTGATTCTCTTTTATCTATCATTTTAAATAAATGAGAATCTCCTACCTACTTTCAAGGTTTAATTACTTCCATACTCTTGATTTTGTCCTTGTAGTTGACATAGTATGTCTGGGACCGGTTTGGATTCACGGTGAAAAGTGTGATTTTGAATTTATGGTGTAGTAATATGAAAATATTAGCAAAACGTTTAAATTTTTATCAATATACAGAATAAAATGGAAAAGAAAGTAGCAAAAATTAGGAATAATAAAGTAGTTGTTTTTCTCTTTAGAAACATGAGTTTAGAGAGAGATTAGTACAAACACAAATACTTTCAGTTTCACAATTTATTTCAATTACAATATCATTAACTTCACACTCTATGAGTGCAAATATCATACTACCTCCGTCCCATAATAAGTATTTTTTTAGCTTAAATCACACATACTAATACACAAGTTAAAATGACAAAAATACCCTTAATATACTTTCTTTGTTTTGTTTGAGACTTTTTTTATTTCCTTTTGGTCTCTCTTTCTCTTTCTTCAACCTTTCAACTTCCCAATAAATACGCAATAAATACCATTGGTTGCATAAGGGCACATATGGAAAAATATTATAAAAATTGTATTGGAATTCTAACACATCACTTATTTTGAAAAAAATATTAAACCTAAAAAAAGCACTTATTGTGAGACGGAGGTAGTAATAAAAAACAAAAAGTCTAAGCAGACAGGAATATAGGACATGAATATTGGACATAAGTGCATTGAATTTTTAATTATTTATGTTTTGACCCCCAATGGGTAAAAATACAAATAGATTAAAGTTCAATACACCTCCTGTCAATATTCCTGTCCCATATTCCTGTCTGTGTAGAAGAACTCAATAAAGAAAGAAGTAAAAGTTTCACAATTAGAGAAAATATAAACTCTTATTATTTTTTAGATGTTAAACTCGGCCTAATCTTAATCATTAAATAGGACCTCAGTGACAGATAAAGTTGAATTAAATAAACTTTTATGTCCTTTTCATTTCTTATCGATGAAAAATAAATTAAAATAGAAGTACGGGAAGAGTTATTACTTTTTCTCCAATTTTTCTTTCATATTTACTAAAATTCAACATAGCTAAATAAAAAGAAAATACTGACGTTACTTCTCATGGAATGAAGATTAATGTTACCCATCTATTGCTATTGTCAACAATGGCGAAGCCAGAAATTGTTGGCAGTGAGGTCAATTATTGGAGTATCAAATAATAAATTATAATTAATAATTATAATAACAAAAAGCGACTCAAATATATAACCAAAAAAATATATAATATATGTCATTGTTGTAGCCACCAAATTTATCCATAAAAAATAACTAGTATAATATGATAATTACAATTGTCCTCTTCGAGTTTTCATTCGTTGAAATCGTTGCATAATACTTTCATTGTCAATGCAATCAAATACATCATTCTCGATGTATGTAATCAAGCAATCATTCATCAGTTGATCTTCTATGGAATTGTGCAACCTACTCTTAATTATCCTCATCGCATAAAAAGCTCTTTCAACAGTAGCAATCGCAACAGGTAAGATTAATGCCAACTTTAGAAGCCGATATACCAAAGGAAATACAATATGTTTCTCAGTACCTACGAGCTTTCTTGCAAGACCGTTAATCCCTTGAATTTCTAAAAACTCTTGATTTGTCCGCATATCAGAAATGTAATTATCTAGTTGACTATCAAGTTTCATAAGATCCATTGGAGAAAAGTCATTCAAATAAAAGCTAGCGAGATGAATCAATTTGCCCTTATCAAAACTAGCAAAACAATCAATAGGATTTAAGCATGCCATGGATAAAAAACAAGTTAGTTCTTGTTCCGTAAATCGATCATTTAATTCTTGAAGTTGCCAATCCAAAACAGTACAAAATATCTCAACATAATAATGGTGAAAATTTGTATAAACTTGAGATTTTCGACTTGATCTCCCATGGAATAAAACATTCATATCTATAATGTCAATTTTGTGTTTATTGCAAAATAAACAAACTTCATCAAGTAGCTTCTCTCATCCATCATCTCTCATAACCTTCAATAGTTTCTTAGACATTTTAACTAATTTCATAACATTTACAATGTCTTGATCCTTTCTTTGCAATGCTTGTGATAATTCATTTGTAATTCACAATATCTTTCTCATCAATATTAGATTAAATGCAAAACAAAATGATTGCAATGACTCTAAAAAACCAAAAGCAATACCTTTTTGTTGGTATACCAAACCATCATCTGAAACCTCCTCAAGTACATCAATCACTGAGGAGAACATAAGAATCAAAGTTCAAAAGTGTCTCATAATGTGATCCCCAACGTGTGTCACCTGCCCGTTTAAACCTAGTTTCTTGATGTAAGCTTTTCCCACTTTGAAGTTCATTATTCATCAATGCTTCCTCGACTGTAGCATCTTCTTTCTCTCGAAGACTATCTCGACGTTTGCATGATGCTTCAACCACATTTAACAACTCAAAAACCTTTTTTAAAAATCAAGCAATGTGTTTATGCTTACTAGCAACAACTACAATAGTTAATTGGAGTTTATGAGCAAAATAATGGAAATAAAATGCAAAAGGATTCTCATTCATGATTAAGGTTTTGAGACCATTAAATTCACCTCGCATGTTACAGGCTCCATCGTACCCTTGCCCACATATTCTTGATAAACTTAGTCCGTGACTTGGGAAAAATGTCTTTCTTTAAGCAATGAAGCAGTGGTACTAGTAACATGAACTATACCAACAAAACGTTCAACAACACATCCATTTTTATCCATATAGCGTAAAGTTATGGCCACCTGTTCTTTGATTGAAATATCATGAGACACATCATCTCCAATATCACTAATGATAGCAATGGTAGTTTCTAATGCAACACAATTTATAATTTCTTTTTGAATATCACTTGACACCAATTTCAGATTTTTTGGAGCATTTTACAACACAACATTGTTGATACATTCATTGTGATCAGCAAGAAATTGTAGAAGTTGTAAGAAATTCCCTCTATTACTTGAATCCTCATCTTCATCATGACCACGAAAGGATAACCCTTGATGCAAAACAAATCTTATGCAATTAACTTTTAATTTTTAATTTTTAAATTTTTTTGTTTTTTTACTATATTTTCCTAAAACAAAATCTAATACAACAATACAAACAAACTCCCCGGCAACGGTGCCATAATATATTTTATTAATATTTTTAACTTTATGTTGTAATTTGTAGTACAATTAATTAACTAAAATTAATTTAATTGTAAGTTTAAATTTTATATATTAATTAATTTTTTGTTGAATATATTATTTTAATTAATTAATTATAAATAAACGGTATTAAAAATAAAATATTACAAATTTATTAAAAAAAAATAAACTAGATTTAAAAAGTAAATGATTTACTACTTAATTAAAAAATAAATTAATAATAATATACACAAAATATTAATAAACAACAAACTAAAAGTTATAAAATAAAATAAGATAAAAACAACATGTAAAACCTATACAAATCATAAAAAAAAAAGAAACTATAAATTAAGAACAATTTATAAAGTGATGCATTTAAGCGAATTCGATATTCAAGTCTCGTTTGTTCAGATTGTTTAATAAAAATATTCTGAATGTTTTGCTTTGGTTTCATCAAATCTTGACATTTACTCCAAGCTTGGTTATGAGCACTATTAGGCCCTCCAACATGAATATCAAATCTCTCTTTCTTGTTCCATGTTGTGAAACCGTTAGTACTGAAAGAATCATTACCCGCTTGTTTTCCAGTGTTCGACCTAAATAGATAGCAAAATGTTGCATCAATATATATGTTATACTCCAACCAATTTTCACATTCTTTAAACCAAGAAGGATTAAATCTACGTAAGTATATATCCCCCAATTTGTGTCTGTGGGAAGTTATGTTTGAGAAGCTGACAAGGACCCTTTAACATGAATGCTCTTCTTATTTCATCTTGAATATTAGGATTATACTTCAATATTTTCTTTCGCAACCCGGGGTCTGCTTCAAGATTTCCCAAATCTATTTTATCATCATCCTTTTTCTGATTTTTATTAGAACATGATTCTTCAAATGTAGAAACTTTTTTGAATACAAATTTATCCATAGATACTTTACTTATTGGCTGTTTAAAGATATTATGAATTTAATTACAATAAAAAATAAAGTACTGACTACTGAAGTTTTCATTTAGATAATCTTTCTGGGGTTTTCATTTCATGGAAATATAAACACTCAAATACATATACTGATATACACCAACTACATTTCTTGAAGTAGTTGCAGTGCATTTTATTCTTGATGGCAAAGTGTTTCTAAAAACAAACTCTTTCACAATCAATACTTCAAAAAATCATCAACTATATCATTAAAGTGAATAAAGTTTCATATTTCAACTATATCAACTATTTTTGCTTTTTGTTTCCCTAGCTCTTTCCTAGTTCCAAGTTCTAACATATAGATTTGAACAAATCAAACAATCACTGCCACTGGCCAAAACCAAAACTCATTAACTAAAACATAAAATCACATCCAACCCAACTAAGAAATAGCAATAAGCAAAACCCACAACGTGAAACAACTAATCCATCAAATTCGAGCAGAAAACAAGATAAATATTAAAAAGTTTTACCAATTTGATTCTAGAGTTCACCGTCCAGTCGTCCACGAAGTGCAAGAACTCTAGAAGCAGGGCCGGCCTTGAGCATAGGCTCAAGAGGCATAGGCCTAGAGCCCCAAAAATTTTTGAGCCCCAAATTTATTTTTTTTATATGTATATAAAAAAAAAAGTGATATCTATCAAATTGGAAAGAGAAAAACACACGAAAAAATTTCTTCTTCTCCTGCTGCATATGATCATCGCACAAACGCACACACACCTATCATCTCTTCTTCATCCAGTCCAATTCTCAGAATAATTTTGTTTTACCAGGTAAATAATTTGTCCATTCTTTCTTACTTTTAATACTTTTATTCCATAAGATTGATTCTTGAAATTGTATACAGTAAAACCCTAATATAGTAATACGTTTTCTAAAAGTTTGGGAATATGGAAGAATGGTTATTATAGTTTGCAAGTTTGCATAATTGGTAAAACCCTAATAGACCTGCTATGAAAAAATCTACATGGTTCTTGATATTATCTTATTGAGTTATTAATCTTACTATTGCCTCTGCTGAGAGAAGCTTTTCAAAATTAAATTTAATCAAATCTTATCTTCGATCAACTATGCCACAGGAAAGATTGAACGGTTTAACTTTGTTATCGATTGAAAAAGAGTTGGTTCATAAGCTTGACTATTCAAGCTTAATTGAAACTTTTGCAGCCAAAAATACAAGAAGGGTAGTTTTTCAGTAATCATGTCCTGATCTTTGTAATTGTAAGATTTTTATTTGAACTCAATAGTATCCTATTAAGTGATATTGAAAATTGTAGTCCTTTTTTTATCATTTGTTACTTTTGAAGAAGTGTCTCTTTTTTTTTTAATGTAAGGAGCCCTAAATTTTATCTTCGCCTATAGCCTTGAAAATGTCAGGGCTGGCCCTGTCTAGAAGTTGTAGCAGATATCGATTTCAAGACTTTCTCTCCGTTTTCGGTACCTCCACCATTTGTGATTTATGAAGCAAAAAAGTTGATGATTGTAACTTGTGAAAACCAAGAGAGGAAGTTTCTTGAATACTCATTTCAGTGGGGTCAAATTACTAAATTACACCTACAAAAAATCTATTACATCATATATATATATATATATATATATATATATATATATATATATATATTAATGGGGTCAATTGACCCCAAAATACTACACGTAGCTTCGCCCCTGATTGTCAAAACATCTTCCTTTGAATAAGCTAAAGAATAGCCCAAGCATTTATCCATTTATTCTAAAATTAGAGATATAATTTAATTTTAAGATCAAACGACGATATATTAAACTTGTGTGAATTTATTTAATTTTAGTTGATACAATTATTATAATTGTATAATACATAACAAAAACTATTAATCAGAAAATGTATTTCATTCTAAACTTTTATGAATCATTACTGATTTTAAAGTTTAATATGTCATCGTTTGATCTTAAAAGTTAAATTGTATTTCTAATTTTAGAACAAAATTAAATTATATCTCTAATTTTAGAATTGAGAGAGTATGTAACAATGACACTGACCTAATAAAGCAGTAATATTTCTCTTGTTCGAAAGAAGCCTCCTTTTCACTTTCCCAAGTCAATTCACAAAATTTTAAATTATATAACTCGTATATACTTCAAGAAAATAAATAAAATTTTGCTTAATAGTCAAACAGCTTATAATGATTTCAATTGCATTAGTCAAAATTAAGTTTATTCATAATAATACTAAATTTTAGAATTCTAATAATTAATACAAGAGTCATGCTATGGATTACGATAAATTTATGTCGAATTACAATTGTTAAGTTTATCTATACATGAGATTAGTAAAAATTATAGGAGTATCCCATTTTTACCTATCTCTCCAAAAAAATTACTACTAATACTTATCCAATAACTGACAATAAAAAAGTCAACTAAACATTCACAATACATGCCATTTTCCTTAATATAAAAGCCAAAGAATACATGCCATTTTCCTTAATATAAAAGCCAAAGAATAAGGCTATTTCTAGGGTTGCAAATTAGCCAAAGAATAAGGGCTATTTCTAGTGTTGCAAATTGGCAATCCTTTTAGTTAAATACCCAAGCCAATTTAAAATTTTAGAAGAGAGAAAATATATGGTCCATATCTATGATACTATATTATGTAAGAGTAATGCTACTATCACATAAAACCGCTCACATACACAGATACACTCACATACATATTAGTATGGCCCACATGACTTGCTCTGCACGTAGACCACACTAATATGCATGCGAGTGTATGCGATAGTAGACTTACTGATTATGTAATGACCAAATCATTTTGCCCCAGAAAAATTAACAAAAGATGATTATTTTCAATAGCCAAAAAAATAATGTTACACCCAGTTTATAAGATATAACAATCAACAAGTGGCAACAAAAACTCGGAATATACAGTTCAAGCACACACAGCTAAAAACCCTAAATCTCCCTTTACAATAATCATCTCCCTGCAAGAGGCTTGTATTACAGTAACAACATAATATCCCAGAATAGCAGTTGGCTGATTATTCACTAGCTTCCAATTTTCTGGCTTTCGAGAAATAAACCCTTTCGAGTATATACCTGCAGACAGCTAAACTACTACACTACAAACTGAACAATTTCGACAACCTACAAGTGCCTCAAAGTATCTTGAAGAGAGTTCAACCAACGAACCAAGTAAAGAACAACAAAACATCTGTTAATCCCGGGAGAGAAGAAACACCTTGACCTAATAATAATATCTAAACTAGTTGAATCTTCTTCTTCTCAAGAAAGGCGAGGACCTTTTTTCCATATAGATTGCTCCGCATGGAAGAAGCATTTGCTCGAACTAGATGGAGCAAAGCTTTGCGTGCGAGCCCCTGCTTTTGCAAAGGACAAACAACAGGTCACCATGCAAACAAAAGTAAGTTGGATGAAAAAGGCTCGAGCTTGAGCACCAGTTCAATCATCCAAAAGGTTAGAAACTAGCAAAAAAAATTGTAGTTACAATATCATGAGGCCTATATTTGTGGAAATAACTGTTGGCACTAAAAAGGTCTGATCAATCACAAGAAAACTGCCAATAGGTTGATGATTGGGGTAGTAGATCTTCTGATTAAAAATAGAAAAAGGAGAGTAATGTAAACACAGTGATGCAAAAAGTCACCCCCAAAAATGTGAACTGAACATAGTTGCACACTATAGCAACATATTAATTCCATGTCTTACCAAAGGGATAAACTTATATGGTGATGGTCCATATGACGTATGAATGATGTACAACAAATATTTTTGGTATGAACCCATATATCGGTTAATACTTGGGCATGGTTTCTCTTATTTGGTATAGGTGTTTAACGTAAAACTAACTTGATGATAGGACCTCGTTTGAACACTATGGTTGGAATTTGAAAAATGCAGGCGAAAGGAAAAGGGAAAAAAATAATTAAATCTAAAAAAAGAAAAGAACTATATTGATTAGAAACAGTCTAATCATTAATGCTTATAAAAATAATATCAAGTACTACCTCCATAAAAAAGAGTCGCATGTTTTTCTTGACATTTTTTTTTCTTTCAAAAATTAAGGCTTATATAGGACAAACAGACATTATTTTCCTAAAATAAAATTTGTTAAAGTTTGACAATATGAAAAATCATCGAAAATAATTACGTCATAATGTTTTTTTATGTAAACCTCAATATTCATAAAAACAATATAGTAAAAAGGACACTTTTTTGAAGAGGGGCAGAATAATGTTAAAAATATAGTGTTCATTAAGGGAGCTCCAATAAATCATATAGACTTTATTGCATTTTCCTTTCTTTCGCTTACTTTTTCCATGTTCATTTTGGTGCAAATTCAAACTGCCCAACCTATGCATTAGTTGCTAACTTATCCGCCTTCGTAGTTCAGTTAAAAGAACAAAAATTAAGATGGATACAGTTAAAAGAACAAAAATTAAGATGGATACAGGAGCTATGGTTTACAAACGTTTGTGTATAAGTTAGCAGCAACTGGGTTCAGCCTAGCTATCTACGATATAAATTTGTTGCTTACACTAGTCAACTGCAAACAAACTTGCGGAATACAGCAGATGAACTAACCTTGGAAACAGCTAATGCTGACTGGATGACATAGTTCCCAAAAGGATCCAATAAAATCATGGAAGCATTGGGATTTCTAACCAACTCCATTATAATTCTTGTGGTTTGCTCTTCTCCTGCTTCAATCAGACATTTCTCCACAACATTACTACCATATTTATTGCAGGAGATAGACACATATTCCCCTGCCAGCTGTCTCAGAAGATCTGCTGTGATATCCGGTTCCCTCAGCCCCAGCATATGTTGAAGCACATAATTGCTAGATGTAAAGAAAAGTAAATAACAAGTTAGTTTGGGATCACATTTACGTTCAAAAAGAAGAATACACAAAGAATTACAGAAACAAACCCATAAGCATTTTCCGAGAGGTGCAGTGCGTTAGCTATTATCTCAGAGACTAGACGTTCTCTAGGTTTTCCCTTAGAGTTCTCCACACATATCTGCAGCACACAACACCCACTTCTGTTGGTGGCAACCCCGTAGCAGTTGTCTGCTATATTATTTAGAAGAAGCTGCTAGTGACAAACCAAAGTAAGATAACTCACTGAATCAGACACCTACCTCATATACGGCTTGGTATTAGATTACAAAGAACAGTTGACTAAATTATAAAAGACAAAAACAAGAACTTCGGTCACACATATGCCAATTGAAAATTCTGAAATAAAAGGGATGATTTGATTATGGGAGTTTTCAAACCATGCAATTACAGTACAGTTCGTTGTAAAAAAAAATCCATATAAATTGACTATTACACCTGATGCCTTTACAATTAAATTAACACCACCCATGTCCTGTACTTTGGTAAATATAGATATCGACTGTATTGTGTCATAATAGATATTTAACTAATATATATAAATATAAAGGAACAAATCAACATAGGCCCATGTACGTATTTCTAAATGTACTCAAGGAAAACATGAATGATACAGTTCTTTGTCTAAAGGTAGCTATCAAATAAGACTTGAGAAGGTAATCGACTAGAACTTGAGAAGAAATAGAAAAGGTTATAGTAATTAAACATGTAATATTGGTAAACTCCTCAAAGTGGGAATAAAGCACTCAGACTATATACATGCATTTTGTGAATGCAGTTACCTGCACCATTTGTTTCAGTCTCCAACTTCATGCTCCATGACTCCAGAAACATGCATAATAACAAAGACAGAATCTGTTCTGGATAATAATAGTTATAGCGCATTCGAGGGACAATATAGTGCTTCTGAAAGGTAAAGCTAAATATATTTTGGTTATATTACTGCTCACAATACCAGCTGAGTTATTGATTTAACATTTCAGTGAAAGGGAAAGAAAGTAATGGTGGCTCTATAGGTGAGGACTCTTTAGTAGTGGCAGGAGCGACTATTGCCAGATGCAGGGGTGGAGTGTAACAGGTACATGGTGGGGAAATAGGCAGTGGCTAATTGTAGAGAGTAATAATCGTATGGTGGTGGAAATTGTGTCAGTAGTCAAAACTGGGCACAATACTACTTGTCTCAATAAGAACTTGGTCCTCAAGTATTTTTCTCTCTATATGCGATGTAACAGCTTTGTTTTAGACTGTGAATGAATAATGCTCAAGGACCTTAGTTGTACATAGGAAATTTACGTGTGATGCTATATTATCATCGTCTTCTTTTAGTTCGCTACATTCTCCGCATACAATAATCTTCTTCATCTCTTGTTCCATTTTGCTATATGTTCGTAACTTTATTTTTTGTTTGAATACTTTTAATCATATTCTTCTTGTGATTTCAATTATATTGTTTGCAGTTAGAAAGGCCTAGAGAAAAGATAAGGAGTAGATTAGTGGCTAGTTGTAGGTTAGTAAGTGTAGTGGGTCTCCATTGTACAGCTTATATATATCATGTTTTACATTAAACATAACATCAGAGAATTATTATAAAAGAAAGCTTAAAGCTTTATCAATGGAGGTCCCGCTTTCCCTCGAAGTCAACCACCAAAAGCCGATTTTTTGTGGACTTGTGTCAATATGAATCCACCCATTATACGGGTTTGTATCACATATTAACCTACAATCAGACCTGATCTCTTTTCTTTCCTAACTTAATAGTCATATTTACAAAGTCCGATCATTACCCCAGCCCTAAAACTACAAACAGCAAAATCACTAATCTACCAATATGAAATTCTAACTTTTCAGTTTTGAATAATCTATAGGAACTATACCAATATTTACTCAAAAAATAAAAACTGCAAACTTTGCTTGAAATTTATCGAGTTACAAACACCCCTAATCTAAATAAGTAGTTAGAGGTTTAATTGACCATCAGAATGGTATCGAAAAGAAACAAATATACAAGTTGTTTGCAATGCTGCAACATACTAATTTATATTCCAACCTTTAACACAAACAAAGCTAGATATTTACTTTAAAAATTTGGCAAACATGAGATGAGTTTAGTGTAATACTACCATGTTGTCTTCAGTAGAGAAATGGGTCACACAATACTGGATCACATGATGACCATTCTGGTCTTTGGCTAATGTCGCTGCGCTGGGGCTTAGAACTGCCATTAGCAAGGAAACTTGCTGAGGGGAACTGAGATTCTCCATCAATTTTTGCACTCCTCGAGTCCTGTAAACAAAAATAAACATATTTAAATTAGTACAAGGCATTAATCTTTTAAAATAATCATAATAAAAAAATAAAAATATGTAGAAGTATAAGATAAATAATTAATTAATCATACCCGTACGGATTAAGACAGATGCTAAGGAGTTGAAAATTAGTGGTGACTGATACAATTATCCTATTCATCTGTTCCTCATTGCATACAGTAATGAGCTTCTGAACAAAATAATTCCCAAATTGGTTGTTCATCAAATCCCCGATATAATCAATCACCTCTGATAAAACCATTTCAATTTGTTCTTGGGTCGGATCAGAGAATTTGGCTTGCAAAACCCGACTCCAATGTTGGTCCTTAGCAAGAGAAACAATCCTCCCCTTAAAATCATTCAAATTCAAGAAATTAAACTCTTGGGGCAATTGCAATTGATTATTCAAAAGATGAGAATCAACAGATAAATTACTAGTATTTCTGTTTAAACTTTGCATTGGGGTTTGCAATTGGGTATTTGGATAATAAGAATTCCACTGTTTCTTGAGGTTCAAGTAATAATCAAAATCATAAACCCCAGATACCAGGCTCTGATCATCTCCATACAAACCAGATGAAAAGATCTGGTCATCTCCATACAACCACGAATCATGAACCAGAGCCGCCGCCACCGCAGGCGATGGACTCCTCAACAAAAAACCCTCCGGGCCGACCGTCGGATTTCGTGGACCCACCCCAAAACCCATTTGGCCGTCCTGAAACCTTAAATTCCTCAAACTTACATTGTTATTACTCTGCTGCTGATCGGACGGCAACAAACCCTCGCCAACGAAATTAGGGTCTAGACCGGCCCTGTACAACTGCGGCGCCGGCGAGAGATTGAGGGAAGAAAAGGCGGCCTCTAGGGTTTGATCGGGGATCGGAGGATAAAAGGAATTTTGCAGGTCCGGCAAGTTGTGCCGGCGAAGTGGGTATCCAGATAAGCGACGGCCATTGTTGGATGAGGGAATTAGCGAAGGTTCTGTTCGATAATAATGTGGGTTTTGTTGTGGGTTACCGATTCTCTGCTCCATTGAAACGGATTCGGCCAAGAGGGAGAAAAAAAAAAGAAAAAAAAAAGAGAGAAAGAAAGAGAGAATCGCAAGGGTTTTGATGGGTTTTAGAGTTGGGGTTTATTAAGAAGTCCTATATATATATATATATATGGGATTTTCATTATTATTAATTAATACTTTAAATTAAGAAGAGAAGGAAGATGAATAGGAAATCGATTCTGAGAGAAAGTCGGGGGTTTAGAGAGAAAAAGGGAGAGATTTTAGAGAGAGATAGAGAGAGAAATAAAAATAAAGAAATTCATTAGAAAGAAAAAAAGAAATAGTGAGGTAATTGGAGAGAAGAGAGCCATGCAATATAAGGAAAGCTGGTCTTTCATTGGTGGGATAGACTGACTATAGAGTATGCGTATGGGAGAAAGTACGTAAGAACTGTCCTACCTCCGGTTAGCAAGCATGTTTTTTCTTAGAGCAATGTTTCAATCATATAATTTGGATTACATAAAATTCATATATATATATATATATGAGAAAAATATATATACACAATTATATAGTACTCAGTCGGTTATAGCGACGGTTTTATCCGTCGTCATAGCTATTCTGAACTACGACGACAAGTGAACCGTCGCCATAGCTCAAACTCAAAATTATGTGATAATAACATTATTTTTATATAAAATATGCATGTCATGCCACAATTTTATTCTTACTCGGTTGTATGTGACAAGTTGACATAATTACATTTTTTTAGAATAACAAATCAATATTAAATTTACGGAATTGATATTTTCACGAGTTAATTTGATATTTTCACAAGTGGATCTCATTTTTAATTAAACCAACCCTTTGTGCAGTAAACTAATTATAAAATTTAGTTTTTATGTTCAAATTACCCCCACTTGATAAATAATTAAACATCTAATTGATTAACTTTATTTCATTATTAGCGTTACTCAATTGAACACAACTTTTATTTATTTAATTATTATGATAGTAATAATATTAATAATAATTAGAAAAGAGTTAGGAAATAAGTCAGAAAAATTATTTACACATAAAAGTTAGGATCTAAGCCTTTCTCCTACCAAGAAAAAAAAATTATTTTTAGAATTTCTATTATCATATCATATTACTAAATTAAGATTTTTATGAAAAAAATTATACTTAAAATGTGTAAATTTTATATATAAGACTGTAAAATTATATATAAGACAGTGTAAATTTAAACTTTATATATAAGACTGTGTAAATTTAAAATGTGTAAAATTTATATATAAGACTATGTAAACTTTATCATATCATATTACTAAATGTGTAAATTATTTTCAGAATTTCTATTATCATATCATATTAATATCTTAAGATTTGTTTACAAATTATACTTAAAGTATAATGTGTAAACAAATTATACTTAAATTAAGATTTTTATGAAACAAATTATACTTGAGATTTTTATAAATGAGTAAACTTTATATATAAGTCTTTTCCCATATATATAAAATGTATATTAGGCAGTCCGATACATCAAAGTTGATAAAAATTTGCATGTTTTGTGGTCCGAAGACTCCGAACAAATAAATAATTTTAAACTTCTATTTTATCTTATTACATCAATTTTTATAAGATTAATTCAGATAAGCAGTTCCAATGTCAAACTTAAATTAATTTTTACAGTCTTATAAAATTAATTTTTACACAGTCTTTTATATAAATTTCACACATTTTAAGTATAATTTGTTTCATAAAAATCTTAATTTAGCAATATGATATGATAATAGAAATTCTGAAAATAAATTTTTTTTTCTAATGGGAGAAAGCATTAGATTCTAATTTTTATGTGTAAATAATTTGTCTCACTTATTTTCTAACTATTTTCTAATTATTATTAATATTATTACTATCATAATAATTAATTAAATAAAAGTTGTCTTCAAATAAAGTTGAACAACTGAATGTTTAGTTATTTATCAAGTGGTGGTAATTTGGACATATAAATTAAATCTTATAATTAGTTTACTGCACAAATGGTTGATTTAGTTAAAAATGAGACCCACTTGTAGAAATATCAAATTAACTTGTAGAAATATCAATTCCCTAAATTTAAACTCGCTCGATACTCAACCCCCTAAAAATGTTACAACCTCCATTCTATAATAACTGTCTTTTTATAAATAAATAAAATGTATTTCAATTTATTTGTCGTTTACAACTTTCTAGGAGAATAAATTATTATTATTTTTATATCACCCCAAACTTTTCTCATTGTCCCAAGAAAATTTTTCTCTTGTATTAATAGTTTTCAATTTCCCATAAAGGGGTAGTGATGAAATTTTTTACAAATTTTAATTTTTAAATAATAGTATTAAATGAGTTTCTTAATTCATGTGTATAAAACTAAAAAGACAGTTATTATGAAATGGAAGTAATACTAGTTTTGAGCAAAATTAGTGCATTGATCGTCTGAATTCACATTACTACACTATTAGTACTCTCCCTACATTTATTTAATTTCAAGATTACACAATACTAAAAGTTTTAGAAAGTTTAAAATTTTCTAATATATTTGAAGTTAAATGACTTCTTTAATAAGTGTGAAACCCTCTAAAACGTTACTCATTTAAAAATAAAGGGAGTAATAAATAAAATAATTTCTAGTGGTATGAGGTATCATTTCACAAGTATATTTAATATTTTTGTAAGATTTTTTATATGATGTCACACACTAATGTGAGATTGAAATTTATAAGAATATCAATAATATACGAAAAATAACAATTTCACATTTTTATTGAAAAGTTTGATTCTAGAGAAAAAATAATTTGGAATAAAAAATAATAATTTGGTTCATGGTAGGAACGGAGTGGAGTGACCCTTTATCTATATTAGCCTTTCTTGACACACATTATGTGTGTGCAACTGACAAAAAATTGTAACATAATTTTTAAAGATATAATATAAGAACGCGAGAGAAATTAACACTATGTTTGTTTGTAAAAATTATAATTCTGAGATTATAATCAATGCGATTGTAATTTCAAGATTATTAATCTTAGAATTATAATCTCGGGATTATAATTATAATCCCAAAATTATTAAATTATTTTATAATCTCTACACTAACAGTGTCAAGTCTAAATTTAAAAATAAACAAGGCACTCGGGATTAATAGTCATATCCCATATATAATCTTTATAAACAGACATAGCCTTAAGAGAACAATAACACTTATGCTACGTTTAGATTGAAGTAATGAAAGTAGGAATGAAATGACTCATTCATATAGAATGAAAAAAATTGTGTTTGGTTGCGATTGGAATGAATTGAACCATTATTATTCCTCCCAAATTTATGAATTTTATTTTTTGGGGAAGACATAATATGGAATAACTCATTTCGATTAGAATATCCTTCGATTGGAATGAATTGAACCATTATTATTCCTCTCAAATTTATGAATTTTATTTTTTGGGGAAGACATAATATGGAATAACTCATTTCGATTAGAATATCCTTCGATCCAAACGTGACATTAATGACATTGTCTTGTTTCTAGTCAATGAAAGAGATAAGAGAAAATATCAATAAATAAAATTCATTTTTGAGGACAACCTAAAAGAAAGGAAAGAAAATCATGCATTTACGTAGAGCTGCAAACGAACCGAACCGTTTGCGAACCGGTTCGGTTCGGTTCGAGTTCGGTTCGGTTCGAGTTCGAGTTGATCGTTTAATGGAGTCGAGTTCGCACAAGGTGCTCGGTTCGTTTGCTCGATCGAACATGTTCGCGAACCATGTGGTTTGGTTCGCTTGTGTTCGCGAACGGTTCAAGTTCGGTTCGACTCGATAAGTTCGAGTTCGGGTTCGACTCGATTGTTCGAGTTCGGTTCGATTGTTCGAGTTCGATATAGGTTTGAGGTGTTCGATTTCTTATATATATGTTCACTTTAAAATTTTAAATTGTTTCTAAAATTCTACATATAAATAATTGGTTTTGGATATTTCATATTAAATTCTAATTTTGTCTTATCAATAATGGTTAAATTTGTAGTAATTTTCTTTTTTTTATTACTTAAACTTCTTTTTGTGCTTTTAATAATTGATTATAATTAAATATTTTTATTAAATAATTAATAAATAATAATGTGTACTTTTTCACCTCTAAATTTTAATGAAAATAATTTTAATATTTTCATAAGAATTTTAACAATGATTGTTGGATTATTACAATTTGCATCCCTAATAATTTAATAGATTATAATTATCATAATTGGCCACACCACCACAATAATAATAATTATTGTTGTTGTTGTTGTTGTTATTATTAGTATTATTATTATTATTAGTACTATAATAATAATTATTATTATTATTAGTACTATAATAATAATTATTATTGCTATTATTATTATTATTATTATTATTATTATTATTATTATTGTTGTTGTTGTTGTTGTTGTTGTTGTTGTTGTTGTTGTTGTTATTAGTATTATTATTATTATTATTATTGTTATTATAACTATTATTATTATTATTATTATTATTATTATTATTATTATTATTATTATTATTATTATTATTATTATTATTGTCGTTGTCGTTGTTGTTATTATTAGTATTATTATTATTATTATATTATTATTATTGTTCTTGTTATTATTATTATTATGATTATTATTATGATTATTATTATTATTATTATTGTTATAATTATTACTATAACTATTACTATTATTATTATTGTTATTGTTATTGTTATTGTTGTTATTGTTATTTTTATTAAAATTAGAATGAATCTGAACCGTTCTTGTGTTTTTCCGCCCAAATCAATTAAAACGAATCTGAACCGTCCTTGATTTGTCAAATGAAAGATTCAAAATGGGTTCTGTTTTATTATATAGATATGATAATATGATATATATATATATATATATATATATATATATATATATTATATTTATATCCTATTCCTAAATAAGTTAAAATAACAAAACTAATACAAAATAACCAAGCTAATATTAGATGTTAACTTTTAAGTTCTAATTTTAAATTCTAACTTCTAACTTTTCAGTAATCATTTTTGGGATAAATGATGATTATAATATTTGGTTTAATTTTTGATTGAATTACTTAGAGTTAGAGGTTTTGGTATTTATTTATCTGTTTTTAATTTTCTTCTGAGTTCTCAGTTTTCTCAGTTCAGTGCATTAATTAGTAAATGTTCGCGAACTTGATTTGTTCAATTATGTTCGCGAACAACTCGATCATGTTCGCGAACTCGATCATGTTAGCGAACTCGAACATGTTCGCGAACACCAATCGATCGAACTCGCACAAAGTTTCTGGTTCGACAGAGCTACTCGAACCTGTTCGAGTTCGACTATAAGTGCTCGAGTTCGGTTCGAGTTCGAGAATGTTCGGTTCAATTCGGATCGTTTGCAGCTCTACTGATTTACGTATAAAATTTGAACTTTTGTAACAACTCACAGGTACGAGGGCGAAATGGAAAGAAAGTACGAGGAGGAGGAGGAGAGGAGAATAAGAATGATAGAAAACTTATGTGGTCAACGAGAGTCTTCCCTTGGATACATTTTCAATTTTGTATAACCTTAACGAGCCTGAAAATGATGTCTACCGAATAGGTATTAGGTAGATTGGAATATAGTACTCAAAATTGAGGATGAACATGTGAGATGATTAAATGCGACTGTGAAAGAGAAATTTCTTTTATAAGACAAAAGGAATGAATATTTTTACAGATATTAATGTTAACGATAACGACATATCTTGTGATCAGTGTCGGAACCGGAATATTTTTAGAGGATGATCAAAATATATCAGTAAAAAAATTATTTATTGACATTTGGAGTGCTTCTTTTAAATTTATTTTGTATAATTATAGTATTTCACAATAATTTCATCAATTTAAGCATTTCATAATAATTTCATCAATTCAAACATTTAATCATAATTTCATCAACTAACCTAATTTAATTATTTCACAAACAATATACCATAAATATACAATATCAATTCAATGATAATAACATATAATCTCTAATTCATGGCATAACAAACTCTAAATCTCTAATTTAATGACAACATTAAGCACAAAATTCCTTATTTGTATCAATTTTAACTAATGGCAACCAACAATAACCACAAATTCCTATTTTTTTTAAGACCTTAAATCAAATATTCAATTAAATTGACAACTACTGAAACTTTTAACTAATAACTAATTACTTACCGTTATCGGAGTAGCGACTTGCAGCGACGAACGAGGAGAGATCGACGGCGAGCTACGGTGCGGCTAAATTGAGGTGCTGTTTGTAGTGTTGCCGAGTGTCGACGCTAAGGAGAACAAAAAAAGAGCTGCTGCTGTGCGATTTTGAAGAAGAAAAGAAAAGGGGATATCGCCGGAGATTCCAGAGTTATATGACCCCCGACAACCCCTCCTTCCGCCTCTACTTATAATTTTATATGTCGAATTTTTAATTACAAATTATGTAAATAATTATAATTAATAATATTTTATTGTCGCAATCGTAATTCGATACTAAACTATGGCATAACTCTTTTACGATTATATGATCCAAATAAAATGTCAACCAGACGGATATAATGCGCCTACCAAATTCGTTCTGCCCCACCTTAAAAAAGTTTCATTCCCGGTCCAATTTCAATTTTTGTACCCCCAGGCCCCAACCATACAAGGAAATAAGCAATCATCCAATATAATTTAGAACAATTATTAAAAGTCTTAACAAAATACAAGTGAAACTTTAGCAAGTCTTAAGCCTCATATTAATGCAAATATTCTTATAATTAAAATTTTAAAATACATAATATCTAACTATTTATGTTGAAGAGGTGTTGAAATATATATATATATATATATATATATATATATATATATATTATTGTTAACGCCAAGATTCGTTCACACGTCTAAATCACCAAAAACGCGTCTAATCTTGTACAGAAACGAGGTCACACACGAAGCTTGACGACTTGGACCGCCGAGGGATAGCTCTGGTGTAAGAATAAGTACAAGTTAAATAAGGTTTTAACAATGGAGGTTGTATGTAATAGTGTTGTAGATAAAGTTGTGTGTATGTATAGCCTTATATTTATAGTGATCACACCTCCTCCCCGTATGGTAACAGGATTTCTTATTAGGTATGATTCCTAAATGGGATGAAACAGGATCTCCTTAAAGAAAGGAAGTCGGATTATATCCTGACACTTTCCTTAGGAGTTGGAAATTAAATGTAATTAAGAACCTTGGATTCCTTAAAATACTCAACTGCCAAAATAGATTCCTACGCAAGGTTAAATACCTCAACGTGGACTTGGCCCACCATATGATTTGGGCCCTAATAACCACGCCCCAACATTGCCCCTAGTCTCCGGTTAAATGGAACATTTAACGAAAGAGTACTCCAAACAAAGCACAATAATTAATAATAAAAGTTGCAAGCCTAATCTCCTCGGAAACTTATCCAACACATAAATTAAGGACCCACCAACACTCCCAAGTTTGCAATCATAACCTCCTATTTAATAGCCGCTCCCCGGTAAGTGCACGAAGTTGAAAAAACAACTCATTCAAAAACTCTTTCCCCCAAATCAGTAAGATTCACTTCTCACATTCGAAATCCCAAAATTCTCTCTGTTTCTTCTTTCTATTGCATCATCCATTTTTTTGGCAAAAACATCTCAAACCCACCATCAATGGCTGCCACAAGCATTCCCACTTCTACCAGCCCAGTCAACACCGAACCAATCAATGTTATCCCCCACTCCTCTATTCCACCTCTTCTTGTGAACACCTCTACCACCACCATTGACAAAATTTCAACCACTACCAGTGCCATCGCCACCCAAGCCACCACTATCACCACCACCCAAACTTCCACCACGACTAGCTCTGCCCCCAAGCTCCGGTCTTGACCGAGGCGGAGCTATAATACCAGAAAATGATCAGTGAATACTCTGACAAGGTAAAATTTCCACATGTCAACACCAAATTCACCATTATCGAGAACGATCTAGCCTCAATACGAGAACAATACCACATCCCTATGACCCACGATCTCAATGCCCCCTCTACAACCGATCGAATGTACCATCACACCGACGATTGGACTGTAATGCACCTTACTCTGTTAGAAAAAGGGGTCCGGCTACCCCTTCACACCTTCATCATAACTTTACTAGGGATTGTTGGCGCCGGCTTCGCCCAGCTAGTGTCGAACTCCTACATTAATATAATCGCCTTTATTGCCTTCTGTCATGAGGTTGGTGTCGCCCCATTCGTTAAATTCTTTTTATCTCTCTACGCCATGACCCGAACCTGAGAGCGAGGGTTTCGACAGATGGGTAAACAACAAATAAGAACAAACTTCCCCAAACACCTTGAAAAATGATCCATAATGGACGCCTAATCGAGCAACAAGGGGTATCACACACACTAGTTCTTTATTCAAGGACCCGACACCCACCTAATCCCTGACTCGGTCGAGTCTGAACGCCCTACCGTCACCATTGATGAGCTTCCTCAAAACAGAGTTGTAGAGATAGTAAAACTGATCCAGAAGCTACCACCAAAGGAATGGGACTTCAGCCTTCTAACCAATCCCCATTGGCTATATGATCATGAATGTAAGTCCCAACACCTTTCCTTGTATTTTCATAGTACTTGCCATTGCGAACTCTAACTCGTTCATTATTTGCAGTGTCCCTTATCAAACCACCATCCCCCGAAAGAGTCACCCCCGAAGACGTCAGTGTTGAAAATACCAACGAATCTAACCCCACTCCAATTATCACCGGAACCACACCTTTAACTGTCATATCCAAAGGACCCTCCTCCCCCTCAACCGAACCAACCCCAACCATAAATGTATCTCAGCTAACAACAATCCCGACCCCATCATTAATTGAAAAGAGCCCTCTGGACATGCCCCTGTCCAAAAGGACTACCCTCCTACGAGTAAAACGAAGGCGAGCAAAACCTGTAGCCAAAACAACGAAAGCTTGCCCTTCTGATCCATCCCAAATTCAACCCGAAAATACTTCCGTCCAGACACCAATAACCCCGACCCAACACCAAACACCAAACACCAAAACAATTGAAGTTCAATATATAACCAACTAAGAAACTAGAAAAAAAACATCTGAAGACCTTCCCCCGACCAAAAAACCTCGCAACGAACCATCTCCCCAACGTTCCCCTCCGATTTGATCCCCTTAACATACCAGACCCTCCACTAGCCGAGTTCAGGAGGCCCGAGCAAAGATGACTCTTTGGCTGACCGACCCTGAAGAATACACCCATGAACTCTTCAAAAATTTTATCCTTCCGGCTGATGACGACCGGTTTAAAGATATCAGCTTTCAGGGTCTTGTCTACGTTGGCATTATGTACCAAGGTCGGGTAAGAAATTACTTCCCTCCGCCATTATGAAACTTACTTTAATGCCACATCACTAACTTTTCGAACTCCTGAACATAGGCTGCAGCAATCTTTGGTCGAATTATACGTCGGTTCAACCAAGCAGAGGCAAGAGAAATAGAGCTGAAAGTTGAAATCCAACAACTCTTATTCGAACTTGATGAGGCTCAGCAACCCAAAGACGAACTCTATCTCGCAAAACTCAAGATGGATGCCGTCATAGCCAGGTATAAAAAGGAACAGAGTCTTCACTCAAACACCACGTTTTACTGCAAGAAACTTGAAGGCGACTTGAAGGCTGAAAAGTAAAGGGTTGTTGAAGGAGAAGAACGATACAAAGCTCTTCTGGCCGAAAGCGTGACAACAAAAGAAGAAAATGAAGACCTGAAGAAGAATGCTGAAACCATGATTGACCAACTTTAGAAGATACATGAAGAGAGGAAAAACCTGATCGGCTTCTGCAATGCCAAGGAAAGGGAGTTCACCGAGTACAAGGCTCTTGCCCCCCACCCCATTTACTAAAGAAAAGAAGCAACAAATTTTTCAAGAATACCGGAAGTCCCCCGAACTAACGAGAGAAGTTATGCAATAGTCCGGGGATGACTACCAAAGTGCTCGAGACAAAGACAAGGAAAGAATGCAAGATGTCGGTCTCGACTCAACTATACTGGACTCTTTTGATGACGAGGCCGAAGCCTAGCAGTTGTCTTCTTCTTGAATTTTTTGTAATCCGTAGTTTATCATGTAAAAAATATGATGTCAATCAATGAAATTATTATCCGTTTTGAAAATTGAATGTTTATCTCATGCAATCAAATAATAGAAGTGTTCGTTTAAGGAACTGAACACTTATGCAAAAATATTTGTTTTAGATAAACTAAAAAGTAATGCAAGATATTTGTTTCGAGAAACTGAATATCTTTTAAACATACGTGACTAATAAAGAAGGTATTCGTTCGGCAGAACTGAATACCCCTCTAAACATAAGTCGTTAATGACGCTAGTACTCGTTTAAAAACTGAATACATGTAACGAAAAATATTCGGTTCGGGAAACTGAATATTCATTTTATTGATAACTTTGAAAATTAATTCAGAGTCGTAAAGACGAATTACTTAGACATGCACTACTGATAATATTTCCTGAGTCTCCCTGCATTCCAAGTGTTCTTGACTTCTGTTCCATCTATTGCTCGAAGCCGGTATGTACTTTGCTTCGACACTTCTACGACCTCATAGGGCCTTTCCCAGTTGGACATCAGCTTTTTGAGGTTTTGGGGCGTAGAAGCCTCCACCTCTCGAAGAACCAAATCCCCAACTTCAAATCGCCTCAATTTTACCCCTTTATTGTAATGTATGGTTACTCTCCTTTGGTAGGCTGCAAGCTGATAAGTGGGATTTATACCCACGAATCGATTACTTTTCTACTTAAGAAAATGCTTGTTCTTATTACTTTATATTGCTTTTATGAGGCTTTGTTATTATTTTGCTTAATATATGTTTTGTAGGTTTTTTCAGGTCATTTCCAGTTTTCAGGGGCATAAAGGCCCTTTTCCCAGACCTGGTGCCGCAGCGCCGCTTCCCAGTACAAATCTGGCGCCGCAGCGCCAGAAGGACTCCCAACTTCCCTGCATAGGTAGCGCCGCAGCGCTCTTATCCTTCATAAACATGGCACCGCAGTGCCAACGCTAACCTTCAAAAGATCTGACCACTCAGCGCCGCAGCGCCTCAATCATGACCAAGTTGGCGCCGCAGCGCAACTTAATGACGGTGGACTAGAGCCAGCGCTGCAGCGCGGCCAAGGCTAAAAAGCTGGCGCCGCAGTGCCAGCCCCTGATTTTAGAAGATATTTTGGAAAACGACCTAGCAGCTGGTGGATGTATATATATATCATTTGGGCTGCCATTTGGGAGTTTTTAGATTCCTTAGACTTTTTTTCTCTTCTTCTTAGTTAGATTGTTCATTATTCTAAGTTTCTCTCTAGATAATACTCTAAAACAGAAAGAAGCTTGGAATACATTTCCTTCACTTTCTTCGTTTATTTAGCTTAGCTTAGTTTGTACATATAGAATAGGGATAGATGGGGATTCCTTGGAGCTCAAGAGCGGCATAGCAACAAAGATTTGAAAGGCGAATTGAAGAGAGTTCATGGGGATTGAAGAAGGTTTGACAAAGTTTATTCTTTTCTAGTCTTTCATTTGATTTTGTTATAGATGTTGTATATGTTGCTACTTTTGTTTAGTTTACTAGCTATGAGCTAAATATTGGCTCTAAGATTGTAATGGAACCTTTGTCTATTTGAATTGAATTTCTTTATCTCTTTGGTTGGCACCATATGGGTTGGTTCAATATATATGCTTCTTATGCAATTTGCTAAGAAATTAGTGATTGTTTGGTATTCTATGAGGATTGGAAATGAATCATAGATTGAGACCATTATATGTTGGCATGTGTTTGTGAATTGTCTGTTATGGACTGCATGATTTGCCTATAGAATAGGAATATACCTATATGTCATATGTGACCTAGCAAGAACCTTTGCTTAATTCTTTGTTAGGGATAATTTGCTTAGGAATGAGTGGTTATTCCCCTAGCTTGGATGTTCCTCTATTTCTATTCCCTTTTGGGTGGATTAGAGAGGATATGCTCAAACATACCTTGGAAGAGGTGTGTGAGTACTTGTGAGTTCTTGGTCGACAATCCGTTGTGACCATTTAGACCAAAGAGAGACAGTTAGGATATTTGATGAAACATAGCACACCAAGTGTTCGACAGAATGCTAGTGTTGGGTGACCTTATGATCTTAGCTTGAAGACCCTTAGATACCTGTCTTCATCCATTTCCTTATTTTACTAGTTAAGTTTTAATTAGTTTAATTACAAATCTTTCAATTTATTCTGTTCAGACTTGACTTAAGAGGTATAAAGTCGATGCTTGGTCTAGTTTAGAAGTAGTTCCTCGTGGGTTCGATACTTAATTTGTCACTGTATTACTTGTTAGACTGTGTATACTTGCACGTAATTTAGTGATCGGTTCGCCGACTCAACACAAGCATTACCAGGGTCAACTCCCTAACCTCGTCCAATAGATCGAGATTGAGGCGAATGCCTTCATTATTGTATAGTTCCTTAAATTGGCTGACCCGGAGCAAATAAGACCCGGTCTCGACAGGGATAAGAGCATCAGTCCCATAGGCCAATCTTAAAGGTGAGTCGCCTGTTGTTGTCCTTGACGTATTTCGATAGGCCCATAATATACTGAGTAACTCTTCGGGCCACCTTCCCTTTTACCTCATCGTGCCTCCGTTTGATCCCATTCAGTAGAGTTCTATTAGTAACTTCTACTTGACCGTTCGACTGAGGATGAGCTACTGAAGTTTTCTGATGTTGAATTCCCAAATCCGTTAAAAATTGCTCGAACTTAGAACCCACGAACTGTCTACCATTATTCGAGACCAACACCATAGGAACTCTAAATAAAAAATAACGAACTCTTTTAAAATCTTCAAACACTCCAACTTGGTAATTTGCCGAAGGGGCTTCGCCTCCACCCACTTGGTCATATAGTCGATGACTACTATGACAAAACTAACTTATCCTTTCGCCTTCGATAGTGGACCCAATATATCAATCCCTCATAACACAAATGGGATTGAGGATAAAAATAGAAAATAACTCTTCGGGTTGCTGATGAGGAACAAAGTTGTTTAGCTGACATTTGGGACACTTCTTCACATATTATGTCGTTTATTTGAAAATTGTTGGCCAATAGTAGCCTTGTTGAAGTACCTTATATGCCAACGCATTTGCACCCATGTGATAGCCACATATCCTCTCATGAATCTTTCGAAGAACGTACAAGGCTTCGGACGACACTAAACACCTCAGTAACGGAGAAGAGTGAGCCCTTCGATACAAATATCCATCAATGAGCACAAAATTCGAGCTCCTATACTTAATTTTCTTTGCCATCATCCGATCCGAAAGCAAGACACCATCGGCCAGATAATCTAAGTAAAACGTTAACCAGCAGTTCGACCGCTCCACACACATCACCTCCGAATGTTGTACACTTGGTGAGTTCAAAATTTCCAAGTATACCGATCCGCTGAACGTGCTCACATCCGTCCTATCCAACCTCGCTAGAGCATCGACTATTGTGTTATTTGATCTGTTAACTCCCTGGAAAGAAAACGAACTGAAGTAATGAAGACGATCTTTAACTTCGGCCATATATTTAACCATTCCTTGCCCCCCGGGCCTCATACTCCCCAGATATTTGCTTGACGACCAACTGAGAGTTGCTGAAGATGATCAACCTCTGCACCTCCAGACTCTTCACCAACCAAAGACCTGCCATAATTGCTTCATATTCTGCTTCATTGTTGGTCGCTTTGAACCCAAAAAAGGACCGCCTGCTGTACTTTGAATCCCTCCGGACTTGTCAGAATAACCCCAGCTCCACTAACATCTGAAGTCGAAGACCAATCTGCATACAAGGTCCAAGAAGTTTGAACCGGTTTAACATCTGAGACCGACCCCACCGTCCCTCCTGTTTGATCAATATTATCATTCAAAACAGAAAATGAACATTCCACCACGAAGTCGGCCAATGTCTGACTCTTTATTGCAATCCGAGGATAATACTCTAGAATAAATTGTGTCAACTCCATCGCCTAAGCTGCTAGCAAACCCGAGACATTTGGCTTACTTACGATCTTCTTCAATGATTGATCAGTGTACACCACAATCAACCGACCTTGGAAGTAATGTCGAAGCTTTCGACTAACTGTTATTAGGGCATAAGCAAACTTCTCAAGGTTCGGATACCTAGTTTCTGCACCCCGAAGAGCATGTTGTTTCCCTCTTATCTCCCGAACCAAAATCGCTCAGATCGCCAAAGAACTCACTGCTAAGTATAAGTATAACGGTTCTGAATGAACAAGTTTTGTTGGGTCTCTAACTTTTAGGTTTATTTTGATGATTAACAATAATTAGTAAATAGATTAATTAAAAAGATAGAATCCTCTCCATAGGATTTATATTATAATTGTTTTAATTATCTTATTTACTTTGACCAAAAATATTTTCCAATCTTATTTAATTAATATTTTTCCAAACATTTCCTAAGGTAAGAAGAACTTCTATTATTTTCAATAATCACTTTCACAAAAGAGGCAAAATATTTCTAAAATTGCATGCATGTTATATATATATATATATATTATTTTATGTTTGCATGTGCTTGAAATAAAGAAGTTAAAAAAATCAAAAGGCTAAAGCTTTAGGTGTTGACCGAACATATACCGGAAAGAAAGAAAAAATTAAATGAAGTGAGCCATTCTTTTTGGGACAAGGCTTTGTCTATTCACATGCCTGAAACTTTTGAATTATTAAAAGCCATAAATGTTGTCTTGACCAAATTGTTTGAATGCATTTGCTAGAGCTTCATTTTGTTAAAAGAAACATTTAAGACATATGGCTCATAAATGCATAAATTGGTCAAAATTTAGAGGGCCAAATTCAAAAATTTGGAAGATTAAAATTATGTTGGCAATCCGTGTGTTTTTGAGTCCATCCAAACCATTAATTTTATCAAAATGATTTAACCATTGATTTCAAAAATAAATCTTCAAAATTACTATTTTGTCCCAACCTCAAAAATTTTATAAATAGGAGGCTTTCCTTTCATTTCCAATTTGCCAATTCACTATCAAAGAAATGCTTATACTTCTTTCCTACATACTTTCTCTCTCTAAGAAGCTTTCTCCCTCTTCTTACCAAAGTTCTGATTATTTGAGAAGAGAAAATTGGTCTAAGTAATTGAGATAAGTTATTTGATTTATCTCTTACTTATTTAAATTTATAAATATACGAATATAAATTGTTATACACAATTATATATATATATATATATATATATATATATATATTTTATCTATTTATCAAATAAAAAGTCATACTTAGACACCTAGGCTACGGAGATATTCCTCTTAAGTGAAAAAATCGGATCGTACGATTCCTTAAAGTCCTAAGAGGCCTTTTATTGATATTATTTATATAAATATCGTAAAGTAGATCTACACTTGATAGCTCACAACAACATTGAGATATTCCTCTGAAAAGAGTGAATCATCCGAATCGGATTTGAAAATCTAAGTGATCCATCAAAAATATTTATATAAATATCAATTGTGAAACTATAAATTTTGTCATACTTAGACACCAAAGCTACGGAGATATTCCTCTTAAGTGAGGGAATCGGACTGTACAATTTCTCAAAGTACTAAGTGAATTTATTTATAATCGTTCACATAATAGATAAAATATTATTATATATTCTTTGAATTAAACAAATATATTTGTTATATCAAGTACTGTTTAAGTGATTTATTTATTATACTTGATATCTTTCATCACGAGTATTTGATCATAAATTCATTTATTCATAAAATACTTGTTGCATAATATAAAAGTTATTTAAACTTTTATATCACAAACTTAAGTGAATATATCTGCTTAAACAGAAGCATATCACTCACTATAAAAGTTATTTAAACTTTTATATCAGAAATCAAAGTCTTATCTATTTAACATAGAAAGACATTCTTTATTTATAAAGAATAAATAATTCTTTATAAATCTGCACAAAAATTAAATATCTGCTTATATAGAAGCATATTTGATTCAAAACTTAAAATAACTTATCTACTTACTCATAAGCATTATCACTTTAAATATAAAAGTTATTTAAACTTTTATATTTGTACTTAAAGTTATATTTGTTTAATCCATAGAAACAAATTCTTTATTATAAAGAATAAATAATTCTTTATTTGCATTAAACTTTATATCTGCTTATACAGAAGCATTTTTGAGTTAAACTAAAATTGATTTATCTACTTAATCAAGAAGCATATTTACACAAGTATAAAAGTTATATAAACTTTTATAACCGAGCATAAAATTACATTTGCTTACACATAAACACATTTCACATATATAAAGGTCATTGAACTTTTATATAATTACTTGATCTCTAATTGTTATCTACTTATTTAAGAAGTATTAAATATAAAAGTTACTTAAACTTTTATATATATATATATATATATATATATATATATATATACTAAATTTTATCTGCTTATTTGAGAAGCATATCGTTGTAAATTATGTTAAACACTTTGTAAAAAGGGAAATTGTTAGAGTTAGTTTATTTTATGTACCTGTGAGAAAGACGAGTAATTCCTCGACCAAGACCAGAGTCTTAGAGAAGTCAGCTAGGAGTTGGGTCTCTAGTGGACTTGTGAGGTGAGGAAGGGGTTGTTGTTTCAAGACCAGATCATAGAATAAAACTAAACTCAAAAGAAGTACAACTAAGCTTGAGGAAGGAGCTGGGAGCTTGCTGTCCAAGATAGATTAGTTGAGATTAGTTGGAAGTTTGTCTATAAAACTTTGTAAAGGCTTCTCCGCCTATTGAACGAGTATTTATTACTGATAGTAATAGGATCTCAAGTCCTGGAGAGGAGCTTGAGACTGGACGTAGCAATATACCTGGAATGTATGTTGTGAACCAGACAAATCACTGTGCATTGTGTGATTGAATTTTTTATTATGTTGCATATTAATTTAACATTGCAAATTAATTAACTAAAAATTCAAAAAGGCCTAAGATAATTTTTTAAACGGTAATAATATATTGAACCCCCTTCTAGATTATTATTGGACTTTCAAGTTTCATCAACAAAGGAGCCGAAGACATATCCTTTTAATGCCTTGGAAGGCGTCCTCATATTCTGATGTCCACTAGAAGGTTTTCTAGTTCTTTGGCCCTCTCAACGTATCAAAAAACGGCAAACACCTTTCTGCAGACTTGGACATGAATCTCATCGATCAATGTTGCTATCCGATCGGTCAAACGTTGGACGTCTTTGTAAGACTGTGGAGACTTCATATCCACAATTACTTTTATCTTCTCTGGGTTTGCCTCAATTCTCTTTTACTTATCAAGTACCCCAAAAACTTCCCTTCCCCCAGACCGAAGGTGCACTTCGTCGGATCTAGTCTAAGTTTGTAGTGTCTGACAGTCTGGAAATAGTCTTTTAAGTCATCCTAATGATCCCGAACTGACATGCTCTTGACGATCATATCGTCAACATACAGCTCCATACTCCGACCCAACTGTCTTGAAAACACGTAGTTCAGCATTCGCTGATATGTTGCACCGACGTTCAACAGTCCGAACGTAATATTCTTATAAGCATAAATGTCTCGATGAGTGATGAAAGTTGTCTTCAAAATATCTTTCTTATGCATCGAAATCTGATGATAACCCGAGAAGGCATCCATGAAACCCAGTAAGGCATACCCCGAAGTGGTGTCGATAAGCTGGTCGATGTGTGGAAGAAGGTAAAAGTCCTTTGGGCAAGCCTTATTAAAATTCGTGTAGTCGATGCAAACCCGCCACTTTCCATTATGCTTCTGTACTAACACCACGTTCGCCAACCACTCCGGGGAGTCGATTTCGAAGATAAAGTCTACGACTAACAGTTTAGATATTTCTTCGTCAATGATTTTTTGCCTTTTCGGGGCAAAAATCCTCCTCTTCTGTCGGACCAATTTTTTGGCAGGCATTAAGACAGATTTTTGTCAATGAAACAACTGGCCTTGCAACCCGAACCGACTCGTTGATGAAGCCAATATAGGGGAGGCTCTTGCTCGGCCTCCATCTTCCTACTTTCTAAGTCCATCCTCTAATAAGCATAAACATACAATATGTCTACCGATGAGCCATTATCAATCATCATCCTCTTCATATCTATCATCATCCTCTTCATATCTATCGAACCCACCTGTGCAGTGATGATCAGTGCCCTTTCAAGTGGTTCGATCGACTCCGAAGGGAAATCCTCATCTGTAAACGATATCACCGTGCCCGGGAATTGCCTTTCTCACCTAACAGGCTGATCATACACAGAGAGCACAACGTCCAGCAAACCCCTCCTCTTCTTCCTCGTAACCTTCCCGACCGACCAACTTGTGATCACATCCACCACCCAGCGTGCTGCCTGGGTCTGACCCTGTTGTTGGGGCTGGGGGTCGGATTTTGTACTAGGGTATTTTTCACCTGTTGTGCTCCCGAAGCACCTTGTCTTGCGACATACTGGACCAGCTCACCACTCTGGATATTTTTCTCGATCAAGTCCTTCAGACCCCAGTAATTTTCTATAGAATGTCCAGAAGTGCCATGATAGTCACAATACTTATCCTGATTTCCCCTGTTCGACTTTGTGTTGTGTTTGTCAGGTTCAAAGTACGGCTTGTCTTTTATCTGTTCCAGAATGGTGCCCAGATCAGCGTTGAGATGAGTATAGATTTTGTTCTAATTCGGGAAGGGTGGACGACCTCCTCCCGAACCCCCAATTATTGTTATTGTACCTCTTATGTCCGTCCGATCTGTTATTGTTATCATTCTTGGAGTAATTTTTCTTCTCCTTATCCTTCGGTTTCTCCATCGTACTCGACTTCAGACTGCCCATGGCTTCTTCTGCAGTTATGAAGCCTTCAACCCTGTCAAATGCCTCGGCCATGTCCTTCGATTGGTTGAATATCAAGTCTTTCACCAGCTTTTTTAACTTCACAACGCCCAGACCATTCTGGAATAGACCGAGGGCCTGAAGGTTATTCAAATCTACAACTTGCCCGACTGCCTCCCAAAACCTTTTAACGAACTAACCCAACGTCTCGTTCGAATATTATCTGATTTGGGCTAGGGACGCGGTGGGCTTTCCTCTCCTTTTGTTGCTATCGAATCTGACGTGGAACTTATCACAGAATTCTTTCCACGATCAGACCGAGTTCGTTCCCCAATATATGTTATGCCATTTCCAAGTTTTAGGTTAGAAATCCGTTCCCCAATATATGTTGTGCATACTGACCCAAGTGTTAATAAAGTAACAGAAGACAAGGCACGAACAGTGTTTGGGTTACCATTAGAGAGAAGATTGAATTTTTTTGAAAAATTTGATGAAAAATCTCCGTTAGTACTAATAATACAAATTATGTTTGATCACTTTTGAATATGGTATGACAATGACTTTGTAAAAGTAGTTTTTGTTTAATATTTATTTGGATACTTGTATTTGATTATGGAATATTTTCTTTGATTAAATTTATCTTGAATATTTTTATTCATGGTGCAATTGTTATAATTAATAGAAGAACAAATTTGTAAAAGTGATATTTTTCCATTAGAACTCAAAAACGCAAGAAAAGAAAATTTTCGATTCTTTTCTATTAAAAACTCAGAAACAACACAAAGAAACATTTCAATTTTTCTATTCTTTACTTTTTTTATTCTAATTTAAATTTTCTATTCTTTTTCTTTTCCATCCAAAACTTAGGAAGAGAGTGTAAAATCCTCATCCATAACCTATATTTTAGCTTTCATATCCAGCACCGGCCCTGGGCTAAAGCCCAAGGTGCCGGGGCTTTAGGCCCACAAAAAATGTCAATTTTTAGGGCCCCCACTAAAATTTTTGTGTTATGTATACATGTACTCTAACTTTATGAAAAAGCTACGAATTTTTATTTCTAAAGTCTCGAACAGCACGAATGCTCAAAAAAAAACTATGTGGGTCTGCACAAATTATAAAGAGAAATGAAGAGGCAATTAATTTCTCGATCTTCATTCATTTTCCTAATTGCTTTCTCACCCATTAGTGCCTTAACTAGTATATAAAGAGAGAGAGAGAGAGAGAGCGACTGAGCGAGAGAGATGAAATACTGAAAATTGGAATCACACATCAGTACAACAACACATGTTCCAAAACCCTTCTTTCTCCTTCTCTCTCCTCGAGTGGCATATTGAAGGCTCAAGTGTTAAATGTTATTTCTTCTCACAAATTTCAAGCTAATTTCAGGTATTAATTCTATGTTTTAGGGTTTTGAAATTAATTTTTTTGTTTATGAGATTTAGAAGCATTGTTTAATTTAATTGGGCTTGATAACTGATTGAGTAGATTTGTTTATGCTATTATGAATCAAGTGAAAAATTTAATCTCTTTTGGATTTTTTTAATTGTTTGGGAGTAGTGTTAGACTCTTAATAAAGGAGGCCCTATTTGATAATTAATTTATAGATAATCACGAGATTATGATGGAATTTTGCAGATTTTTAAATTTTTATTCACCATGGCTCCTAAAAAGTATAGGTCTGAATCTGAAAAAAGAAAAAGAAAGAAAAAAGCCGATAAATTAGTTCAATCTCAAGCAGGGCCGACCTGAGTTTTTAAAGGCCTATTTTTTTGTTGTCGCTTTAAGCCCTTAAAAACTCAGGTCTGGCCCTATTCATATCCGCCCCCAAGCAAAGCGAGGACACATGCCATACGCAGTTAATGTGTTGATTGATGCCTTGATGGCAACAAGAAAAGAATGTTCTCTAGAAGACAAGATCAGATAACTAGAAGTGCTAATGGAAATACTCAAAAACAAACAAAGTTTTTCTAAATGAAGATATGTTCGAATTTCTCCTCTGGATCCTAAAAAAGTGAAACGAACTAATAAAACTCAGAATTATTATAAATTTGATGGAAATAATCAAATACTAAGAAGATGAGCTTTAATGAAAATTGGACATAATAGGTTGAGTGTTGGCACCATGCATAACAATTGTCAATACCGACCGGAATGGCGAAATCCAACAGAAAACATATACAAAAGAGAGATGGAGTACTAGGTGAGAAGATATAGTAATAAGCAACAAACAAAAGTCGGCAAAATTAGATCATCTTGTGTTTGATTAAACTTCTGTAGTTCTGTATATCAAAATTGGATCCGGTAAGTATGAAATTTATTTTTGGGTAAGTTGGTCAATTGACCAATAGACTACTGACACACATAAAGGCTCGCCTGCGTGTCAGCATTTTATTTACCAATTGACTAACTTACCCAAAAATGAACTTCATGCTAACCACTTCCATCAAAATTCTCATCTGGACAACTGCATTTCACAAGACACGAGACTCGCCTTTTTCTAAACCTTCTTCAGAATAGATACGATACGAAACAATACAATGATTCTTTATGATGGTTGGGTAATGCACCTTCATCTCTATTCTCAAGAAGCGCAAAATACCTGCACTGATGATTACACTGCAATAAGTTCCTCTCTGCCTTGCTCCATCCTGTATGCACAAAAGAGCAGCCAAACCCAAATGGTCTAAAAATTTGAATGTACATCCACTGAAGTTAGGAGCGGTAGGTGAAAGGTTCCTGCTCTGAAAGAATAGGTCAACAGCCGATCAACAGCTGCATATCTGACACGTTGAAGCGCTTCTTCAAGCAGACGAGAATTCTTGGCTCATTTTCCAGCATAATTATAGCCCTTGGAAAGTAATTGGTTGAACCAGATGAAAGGAAGGCATTCACCATGTGAAATTAGATAGAATATAAATGCCACATATGCAGCAGTCCCCGTACAGACAAAAAATCCAAACACTACCCCCTTAACTTCGGAAATGAAAAAATCCAGCAAAAGATATCCATTGATCACCATCACCAGGGCAGCCACAGTCCACGCAACTCTCTACAGCAGAAGTCAAACAGAAATAATAAATTAAAAAAATAGGAAGAGTTAGATTATTAGTTTCTACAATATGGCAGTCCATTTAATCAAATTATTTATAATGCACCTTGATCTTTGCAACCACAATTCAAAGAAAATAGAGGCAATTTGTGGAATTTCCAATTTATTTTCTTACTGAAGGAGATTATGTCTTATTCATGAAAATAAACATTGTTCATAGGACATAACACAAAAAAGTGAAAATACGCTTGTTTTGTTTTGACTCTACGCTTAGAAACAAATCAACCAGTTTAACTATATCTCAACCAGTGTTAGGCTATATCTCAACTAATTTTGAGTATATCTTTTTACAAAGATATTCCTAGCTTACCACGCTCCGAATAAACATATTTCGTACCAACTAGGAGATTAGAAGAAACCTAGCCCTACCGTATTTTGTACCACGAAAAGTGTCGTTTTCAGTTTCCAATTGTGTTTCACGTACCACATCGAACCACAATTTTGGTAATATTGGTTTGAGATTTAACTAGAACTTTAATAACCGATGTCTCAACACCTGAAACCAGTGTCAAGAACAACTGCTTGTTGCATTGTAATACAATGCCAACTCTATATACTTCTCAAGTTGTTTTTCTTGATGGTTGGAATGCCAGTAACTAAGGTGGTCCTCATCACAAATATATTTGGTGGCAACATGCTCTTGGCTGACCTGGAAAAAAAGAGTCAACATGACACATGACGTACATGATGGATTCTCACCATTAAGACAGATTTTTGTCAATGAAACAACTGGCCCAACCCTGCAGACCTAGTAATTCATGTTTCATACCATGCAAGTTGGTAATGCCAATCTTGGCATTAAGATTTGTGGGATCCTCATCTCTAGGAGCTGCATATATTCGACGGATATGCCAATTGTAACAGCCGGATTGAGAACCCTCTCAACTGCAGTTCACACTTGTTCTTTTTCTCCCCCCAATTTGGCCAACAATTTCCATTTCTGTCCTAGTTTTCTCTACTTCTCTTCCTAGGCAACCCCCAATGAGAAACCAATATTAATCCCTGTGATTCTAGGGATTGATTCAGGGATACTTTTTTCTTTATATTAACTCGGAAAGAACTTCTGTGGTTATTTTACTATACTAGTCCAACAAGGCAATCAACAACACTATTAGATTGAAATAATGACCAGCAGGGTCTTTTAGTCTCTGATCTTTCAGTTTGGCGGCCACGGGGGGTGGGGGAGGGGGGGGGGGGGGTGAACCCAAAAAGTTATGACAATGGGGTTAAGTGCATGTAATGTTCCCTTGAAAACCAAAGGAAATAATATACACGGAACAAGTTCTTAAAGAATAAAGGTGTCAAAATTAACACTAAAGTTGGTAAGTTAAATCCCTATCATATAGAGACTGATTAATTAAGGGTGATCATATTCTTTACTCTGTTCAGGATGATTTTTTGGATCATTTGTCTAGTCTAGTTTAAAATGTTGATCAACAACAATTGTAGATTGAATCAACGCCCAGTATATTATTTATTTCTGATCTTTCATCTTGGCTCTGTCCTTAAGTTTTGAATTTTGGCAAGGGGGTTGCATGTATTGTTCTTTTGATGTCCAAAATCCAAATTAAGGAAATAATAGACATGGAACAAGTCTTTAAGGAATAAAGTTAAGAGTTCAATACTAAAAGTTAAGAATTTTATATATTCACCCTGCATATTAGATAACAGTAGTATTTCTAAAAAAAATCATCTTTTTATTTATTTCGATCTATTTCATTCTTTTTATTTTATTTATGTTATTCTTTTCTTATTGTTATTTGTTCCAGTTTTTTTTATTTTTCTCATAGTTTTTCTACTTTTTGCTTCAATATCTAACAATTTTAAAGAGTTACGTTGGGCAATTGCCCACCATATTATGCAAAGGTTATATCCTTCCTTTGTTCTGTACATGAACAGAAGCAAGACAAGTTGTCCTACTAAAGAAATTCAAGGGCTAAAGTGCTCATAATATGTCATGCAGTTAAATGTTATTTATAAACACTTAGCAAGGCCAATTGACACAAACAAATAGCAGAACGGTTTAATAAACATCTTACCTCTAGGGTGGGACCAATTTTGAAAACTCCCATGACCTGCTCCTTGGCCACCAACGTAAGAAGTGGTATAAGAGCAAATGGAATCTGTATAGATTGAAGCACATTAAGCCATTCATTCAGAACATCAAGTGAAGCTTCAGATCTGTTAAAAACAAGAGCTACAATTATGGTTGGCACAATCGCACAACTTCTTGTGATCAATGCTCTCAGCCATTTTTTCAAACGAAGGTTGAGGAAACCTCCCATGATGAACTGTCCAGCATAAGTACCAGTGATGGTGCTACTTTGGCCCGCTGCCAATAACCCAATACCCCAAATATAGAGTATAGGCAATGAACCCCCACCATACTTTTCTTGGAGATACTGTCCTGCATTTACAAGGCCAATACTATTGGCCTGTTTAGTACCATAGAATCCCTTAGCAAAAACAGTTGTAACGAACAAATTGATCATGAAGGAGACGAAAAGGGCAGCAGAGGACTCGATTGTATAATAATTAACTGCCTCTTGAACCCGCCCTTTCTTGCTGGGGTCAATCTTTCTCGACTGTACTAAAGCGGAATGTAAGAATACATTGTGAGGCATAATAACACAACCTACAACTCCCACAGCCTGTCGTATGGTTCTTGAGCTAAGTTTTGGAACCAAAAGACCTGCAAATATCATTAGGCTGATAACTATAAGAGACATGAACTAACCAGTAATTAAACAAAAAAAAAAAGAAGGACCACTCAAGGGTAAAACACATCAAAAGGCAGACCTATTAGAAGTTCCTTTCCACTAGGCTGTGTGTCAGCAAACATCCAGGCAAACGAGAGTCCCATAGTTGATATAAGAACTGCAAAAACAGCCTCCAATTTCCTCACTCCATAATTCTCAAGAAGTAAGAATATGAAACTGTTCCAGAAGGAGACACAGGATCAACATCAGCTAGCAGTATGAACATCCACAATTTAAGACCAAAGTGAAAATATGCTAAGCTACCAACTACTAAATAAGATACTGAATTCTAAGACCCAGAGATGGCATAAGAATGAACTATAAATAAAAATTTAAAAATTAACAAACCAAAATCTTTAGTGGGTAAAATGTTTAAAAACAAACCAATAACTTTTATGCACCAAGAAATACATGATAAAGGAAGAAACTTTAAAAATAAGAAAATTAAACACCAGCAGAAACAAAATAATCCCCGGAAAAAAAAATCCTACTTTCTCGATGATTTTCATTAAAAATGGTATCTTATTTTAACCTGACAAACTAAGTATAAATCTACAACTCAATAAGTGAAATCAAGATTCCATTATGACAAAGACTATAAGTTAAGTTAAACGTGCCTTAACTGTACCGGTATTATTTTATGGATAAAAACTGATCAAATCACCTACTTTTGGCTAGTGCTCAGTAAACTAATTTACAAAAAGCAAAAGTATAATATTTTTGCATTAAAACTTTCCATTAACTAATTAAAAAGCAAAATTATACTATCCATCTCTAGCTACATTCAGAGTCTAACAAAGAAACTTAAGAAAATCATAATTCAACAGGATTTAATCCAGCATTTCCTCATAATTCATACCAAAATAAAAATAAAAAATAAAAAAGGAGCAAAGATTAAGCAGAAGGGGAAACTTAATTACCAATCAGAAGCAGTAATCACAACTCCAGCCCAAAGAGGCAAAACCCCACGGCTAAGAATCTGAATAGCAATTGCACTCCCAATCACCTCCTGAATATCCGCCCCAATCAATGCCACCTCCGCCATAAACCACAACACCAACCCGGCCCAATACGGATACTCCTCCCTACAGAGTTCCGCTAAGTCATGTCCTGTCGCCACCCCTACCCGCGCCGACAAAAGCTGGATCATCAGGCCCATACCCGTGGCCCACATCAACAACCACAACAACGAGTACCCGGCAATTGCACCTGCCTGCAAATCCCCTTCCAGATTTCCCGGATCCAAAAACGCTATGCTCATCAAGAATCCCGGGCCGGTAAATAACCATAGCTTCTTCCAGGAGAACGGTGGAGCCACGGCGTAATCAAGCTCGTCCGTCGATTCAGATTCTAAATCGACAATCAGGATCTTTTCCTGAGACTCGTAGGCGACTTCATCTTCAGTGTCGCCGTCCAACGGCGGAGCCGACGACGATTGCGAGGATAATAACCGGCGGGCTTCTTCGTCTTTGGGGGCTGCGACTGTATTTCCTTCTAATGGAGGTGAGCTCATTGTATAATTTTTCCGTCGGTCAGGTCGCCGGAATTTTCGAATTCGCGGCGGCGTACGTTAGAAAGAGAAGTATTTACGGTGGTCCGAAATTTAAGATCAGCTGTTCTGCTCGTGGACGGTGCTTTATTTATAGATTGGTCAAGAGTTTTGATCCTCTGCGGTGACGATTAACACGATGAGGGGGAAGCGCGAATGGGACAATCACACGTAGGAAGAAAGTTAGGGTATTTCTGTCATTTGAGATTATTAGAAACATTTGTATATATAAGACTAACTAACTGATATCTGGTGACTCCTGCAATCTAACGGAAAATGAAAATTTTTGGGATGTTTGGCTACAAGGTTACGGCAATGCCAAACTTGGACAGGCCTATCAGGTAGTAGAATAAATTTGTGTAATTGGGACTTTCCTTGATTACTTAGGTTGTGTTTGATAAACTTGGGAATTAAGATTTGAATGATTATGATGTCTTAATAAATTAGATCATCTGAATGGTTATGAGGTCTGAATCTAAAAAACTGTTTAATAACTAAAAAGTAAGTTGTCTCTTAATGACACTATTTTACCATTTTAAAGGGTAAAATTTTATTTAATAATTTTAAATATTCAATTTAATAAAAATGAATGAATAATATTGTTGAATATATTTATATAAAAAAAAATTATCAAAAAAATTTCATTAAGAGGTATTTCTTAATTATTAAGATTTTATTTTCTGTCTTACCCATTAAGAGGCATTCAGAGGTAATAAAAAATAAATAAATAGCATCATGTCTCTTAGCGAATAAGAGGCAGTCCATTAAGAGGCAATCAGATATAAACAAACAGCACTCTTTTGAGGGCTCAAATCTGCAAAATTTGACATCTCAACAATGGGACAAATCAATTTCTAATTATATCATATAGAATTTTATGTAAAGTTTGACACTAGAAGTCTAATTTTCTTTTTCTTTTTTGAAACTATAATTTAAATATGTGATGTAAAATAACAAGACTAAAAAAAAATTAAAATCGATGATATTACGCAAACAGTCAAAATTTTAAGAATTGGACACAAATAATTTTGTTATATTCTTCTATATATATTTGCTATATAGAGTTTCTATATATATTTGCTCAGTTGTTTGGAGTTTCCTAGTTGTTAAGGATTAGCTGTGGCTTGTTGTGTTTGTAAAATAGTAAACCATAACTGGTGGATGTATGTTTACATCTGGGAAATAGTAGTTAACTTTGGTCAATTGATCAATAGTTTAATATAGTGTTCACACGCAGATCGGGAGATGATCTCTCTCTGAATGTCAGTACTGTATTGATCAATTGACCAACTTATTATGAAGTTAACTTCATGATAACCGGATCCATATATTTGATATTGAAGTTTTCTATGATTTTATCAAGTAATACTAATAATTAATATTATTATTCCAGTGCTCTTAAACACTACAATCAAAGTGGAGATTTTAAATATCATTTTCATGAACAAAGTTAGAGTTCCATATCTACCATATTGTTGACAGGACTTGCAAATAATTCTCAGTTCTCTAAGGTTTTCTTTCTTAAAGGATTATTTGGACATTATTAGTTTGCTTGTTTTATATGATTCCCTCTCAAATATAGTACCTATTTGTCATTTATGTAAAGAGTCGTGGAATTAGCATACTTTATTTTATTTTTGCAAAAACAACAATTTCGGTGTTTTCGAATTGTTGATATTGGGTAACAAATACTATATCTGTTCCAAAATTAGAGATACAATTTGAATTTTGAGATCAAACGACGACTTATTAAACTTCAAAATTGGTATGATTCATCAAAATTTAGAATGAAATAAATTTTGTAATTAATAATTTTTTTATTATATACTATACAATTGCAATAATTATATCAACTAAACTTAAACAAATTCACATTAATTTAAAGTTTAATATGTATATTTTTAATTTTGGAAGTATTATTGAATTTGGAGAGTAATATTGAATTTGGAATGTGCTTGTTTTGTCATTAAACACTACTAGTGCTTATCGTATGGTTGCAATTGACCTTACAATTGTTGGCCACTAAAAGGCACCTTCCATTTTTTGACTTATTAGCCCAAAAAGTTCTCTCAACTAATAAAACCTTTTTTTTTAATTTTAAAAAATCCCTATGGTACTTGAGGGATTCCAATAACAAACCAGGCTAACAGAGCAAGTTCTATTCCACCCAAACCTCAAATTAAAGCATTAGTTTGTTGTAGTAATAATCAATACATTTTCTTAATTATATTCCATAAAAAACAAAAGGGGGAAAAATGAAAAGAAAAAAATTATAATCCTTCCTTGCTTGGTACCACCAACTATCAAACCCTCGACCTCATGAAAATCATGAGACGAGTCATATCATGTGATTCGGTGTAACAACCTGGGTCAAATTCCGAGTTTGGAATAAATCTTAGGTCAAATCTCAAATCCGAATCGAATCAAATCGATCCAAAATAAGTCTTAAACCAATGGTCCAATAGTATCTTCTTGGGTCATCTTAGCACATCACAGGCTCACCCAAAAGTCATGACTGAAGGTACTATTGGTAGCAACTTAATTCCTTATACACAGATCTTTCGATGTGGGACTGGACTGTTACATTCGGACTCGAGATTTGACCCGTATTGTTTCATTAATGGTCGATCTTTTATCAAAGAATGATTCTGACTATCTGATAATTAAATATCCGGTAGTAATTTACACACGCTATGTAGTTGGTATTCAATATTAATACAAAATATTTAATTAATTATGAGTTTATTTAATAAAAAGAGGGATATTTCTTCCTCATTATCCAACAGCAATCACTTATATTCAAGGTTACTAGATATGTGCACAATTGTTACAGAATGGTAAATCTTTTCATGGACACCCAAAGAAAAGCATTTAGTGGCATCTCAAACCACAGCCACTGGTTTAGTTTTAGAGCCAACACATGCAACTTAGTGGGAAGAATTGAAGATAACAGTATCAATAGGCAATAGGCAATAGGCCTATGCATATATATATATATATATATATATATATATATGATCGGTTCTAATTAGCTTGCTCATATGAGATTCTCTTTCTGGCTAGCTGGTCATGCCTGAAAATGAATGAATGGATATAGTGGCCTCTTACTATAAGATATATTAGAACAATAATATTCCTAGCTGCTTTTAATTTATGCTACGTTTGGATTTGATTGGAGTAATGAAGGTAGGAATGGAATGACTCATTCCTATAAAATGAAAACTCATTCCAATTAAAATGAATGAATCATTCCATTCTTTCAATTCAAACGTAGAGCGAGTAGCAAGAATACATTTGTGATATTAATATACGGTCAGGCTATTCAGCGAACCATAAGGAGCGAACTAAAAACGAACTGGTTATAGCGACGGTTTTTCCGTTGCTATAGCATAAAAACCCGGCTTACTATGCTATAACGACTAAAAAAACCGTCGCTATAGTCGGTTCATTTTTAGTTCGTTCCCATACACTGGAAAGACGAACCCTCTCTCTCTCTCTATATATATATATATGTGTGTGTGTGAAACCAACTCTCACATCTAAGGGGAGATAAACCAATCTCATAAAATGGGAAATGGGGGTGGGGGAGGGGGGAGGGGAGAGGGGAACAATCTCCTGCAAGAGAAGAAAAAGAACTCTAAAACACAAAGAAGAACCAAACTACATACGACAAGATGAAGAAAAAAAAAGGAGCATTATTTTTATATATATTTTTGATATTTTTAAACGGTTTCATCTCGTATGAAAATATAACCCACTTTATATTCAGGTAAGAAATGACCATATTGTAAAAATATTAGTTTTCAAAAAAAAATTCTACATAAAGGGAAAAGTAAATCCCACACAAGAGAAAACATAAAAGTATAAAATCCCCGTCTCTAAATCTGTAACTTTTTGGAGGTTTGAATTTTTAGTTAGGGAGAAAGAGAGACAGTCCAACAAAAATATTCACTTATCTAAAATTGTTAACAGGATAGTTAGAAATTGTTTGAATAGACTTAAGTTATGTTTGTTTGCAAGGATTATAATACTGAAATTATAATTTATGAGATTATAATACCTGGTGGAATATAGTATTAAATAGTCCATTATATTAAGTCATTTTATAATCTCTGAACTAATAGTCCATGTCCAAATTTGAAAACGGACAAGACACTTGACATTAATTCAAAATTTTGGAAATATTTTTTCAAATTATGGAAAAAATAATTATTTGGACTAAATTTCAAGACTAAACTCCAAATTGAACCCTAAATTGATTTGCACCTTAAACTTTATTTTGAATTGCATGCACCATAAACTTTGAGTTTCAATACAATTTGTATTTTTTGCACTAACGTATAGGGTGCAAATAATTTTGATGTAAAAGGTACGGAGGAGGGTGCAAATTATTTTGAAACTCAAAATTTAGAGTACATTTAATTCAAAATAAAATTTAGGATACAAATCGATTTTAAGGTTAAAGTTTAAGGAGAAAATTGGAGATTAGTCAGTTTTCAAACATCTGAAATATGCAACAAAACAGGCTTCAAGTACTTCTTGAATTTTGCAGATTCGTAATATGGAATCACAGGAATTGTTTGTCAATTACTTTAGTATACAATGATACAAGTGAATTATGAAATAAGAGCGGCTACCTTTCCACAATAATTTTTGGACTAAAATACAGTTTGGATCCTAAAATTTATAGAGTAGTTGAGGTTTGCGTCCCAAATAATTAAAATGTAAGTGCATCTCAAAGTTCTTTTCGATGTTTTAACCATTAAAAAAATGAGGATCCATCTTGTTTAGCCCAAAACTTTGGGGGGCATTTTGTATAGCTAAAAAGGATTTTGAGATACATTTTGATCAGTTTAAACCTTGGAATGTACTATTTTTTAACATAAAAGATTTTTGGGTGCACATATATTGTTTTAAACATTGAGATGCAAACCTCAACAACCCTAAAAACTTTGGGGTTCAAAATGTATTTTAGTCTAACTTTTGGCTGTATGTAATGAAAATGAATACGAGGGAACCTGTCTAGTATCTAAGCTGAAATGAATAATGCTACATGCACAAACTATTCTACAAATATTTTATAAACTGTTGATGTGACATACTCTACCTCAGCTTTTTATGTGATGCCGAAAACTACATTAAAGCAATTTGGTGATCAATATGCTGAGATAAAATATGCCACATCAGCAGTTTGTAATATATTTGTAGAATAGTTTGTGTCTGTAACATTACTAACCTGAAATACACTATATCTATGTAGTTTTCAGTAATTAAAGTAACACAAATTTGAAGACTTGAACATTTTTAAGCGGACTCTGTTACAGTTGCAATACAAAATATATCAATATACTACAAATACAATATGGGGAATACATGTTTGACATGTCTGTGCTACTCACACCCAGAACTTGGAACATAAAACCTGCTACCATGAAGATTGGATCATTTGAAAATGATCTGCACATGATTGGATCCGAATTGATTCAATTTTCAGAAACAAGGCTTGCAATGGAAGGACGAAGGCGACACTTAGCGAGCAAAGGTTTAGCCTTTGACACCGTGACTCCAGTTCCTTCAGTCATGTCCTCCATGTCTTTACCAACCCTTTCCCAATCAAAACACTGTATTAGTGACCCCAACACCAAACCAACCATGCGCATTGCTAAGCTTTCCCCGGGACATCCCCTCCTCCCTGACCCGAAGGGCATCAGTTTGAACCCGTCTCGAGTCCCTTCAATTCCTTCAAACCTCTCGGGCTTGAATTTTCCGGGCTCATCCCATACCTTTGGGTCATTTTGTATGCCCCATAAGTTAACAAATAACATAGTTCCGCTAGGGATTCGATAACCTCCTACCCTGCATTCCTCTGACGATTCATGAGGTACTAATAGTGGGGTCACTGGGTGAATACGTAGAGTTTCGTTGATGATGCAACGAAGGTAAGAGAGCTCACCTAAATCCGATTCGTTGATCAGCTGGTCTTGTCCAACACGATTGTCTATTTCAGTTTGTGCCTTTTTTAGAATTTCTGGATTGTTGAGGAGACAAGACATTGCCCACTCCATTGTCCCAACTGACGTATCAGTCCCTGCATGTAGTAAAACCTGCATAAATGGCGCGGGATTAGAGCTAGTTTATAGATGAAAAAATGTCGCATTTGTTTACATTATGGAATCAGTAGTGGCGCTTCGAGTTCCAATTTGCTATATATAGTCGATACACAACTCTTGATCATTAGTGGATAAATATTTAGTCAGGATAATAGGCAAGTTCAGAATATCTACACCATTATGTATGAAATAGTTGGTCCTCATATGAAAACGTAAAATGATTTAATTTTTATTTTTCTTGATGATAATGTGAACTGTCGTTAACTCGAGGACTATGCTGTGTTTTACAACTGCCTAACAGAAGCCAGTGATCTGCAATGCGCACTCATTAAAGTTTGTGCGATATTATTGGAAATAGTAATGCATAATTAACTAGTTAAATACATAGTATTAAGATTAAAACTAGGTAAACTGGTTATCTAGGAGCATAAAAGGGTGAACGTGGAGAAAAAAGGCGAAGCGGATACAAGCATGTATCTACTATATAGACATCCTATAAATATGACCTGTTACGTAAGGGAATAGAATTCAAGTTTAGAATATTGTCATTGTCTTGCTTTGAGAGTCACCAATATAATCTGTGTATATATATATATATATATATATATATATTAGTTTGGGAGATTCAATATTCTCTATAATTATGTTCTAGATACACTCACCCCACACACAAAGCACAGCTAAAATTATATTAAAATATAGTTCCACGTTAGTCTGTTGATCTGGCTAAAATTATATTGCTTCCACTGCATACATAAATTTAATCAAAGTGGTATAGACAGAGGTTCAGCACTAAAAAGGTTCAAGGTAATGAAAAAACTGGGCGCCAAACTAAAGGGAAAAGAGGAGCTGGTAGCATGACCAATTTGTAGCTGGAAAAAGGCAATCAAAAATACACAGAAGAAAATAATAGACAAGTAGATGTGGCTTGAGGAGATCCAAGTGCAAATGGAAAATAAAAGAAAAATCAAAAATCAAAGAAAAAATATTTTGCTAAATAATTGAGAATTAAGGGAGGATGTTGGAAACAGTAATTCAAAACAAAGTAATTAAATACATAATATAAAGATTAAGATTAGATACAATGATTATCAATGAACATGAAGGTGTGCGAGTGAAAACAAGTGAAATGCACAACCCCTGTTTGTTTACTCTAACACGAAATGGAATGGTTGCTTTCCAGTGTACTGAATATTCAGTGCATTTGAGAGGACCCTCAAAATTCAACACAGATATAAGCAGTCCATAAAGAGTACTAATAATTTCAAAAACTCAATTTGCATTTGGAGAATACATGGTGTGCATATGTATAAACTTGTATTTGTGTATTGTGTATGTTTATCTTACCAGCATGAGGCTTTTGATTGTTTCATCTGTGTAGTATTCAGGATTCGATTCGTGGAGAGACAACAAAATTTCAATCATAGTTTTCTTCCTCCCGTCTGAAGAAGGATTGAACCTCATTCTCCGATGCCCATCTATTAGATCTTGCATAAACTTATCTCTCTTCTCATGCATTGCCATCAACCTCTTCTCTATTCCTTTAAATCCAAGCCACCACATAAATGGCAAGAAATCTCCCACATTAGATGCGGTTCCTAATCGCGCCGTCTCCTTCACCATATCTTGAAACCTTTTAACTTCTTCAGTCCTTGCCACGTCCTTGCCATAGTATTTCTTCCCAGCAATCATCCTCATCATGATGTTGAATGTGAGCTCGAAGAACACGGACTTCAGCTCCACAGGCCTGTCTGGATCTTCTGCTGAGGCTTTATTCAGCTGGTTAATCAGTGTACAAACCTCATCGATGCGAATGCCAGAGAGCATTTGTAACCGGTGGGAGGACAAGAGTTCAAGGGAGGAGATTCGACGGAGGTTTCTCCAGTGATCGCCATAAGGGGCCCAAGCAAGGCTGGTGTAGTTGTAACCAAAGTGTTTTCCAGGTGAGAAGGCGAGGGCGGTTTGCGAATATGATATCATTTTTTGTAAAACACTCTTCGGCAGCTGCTGGGGAGGAGACGAGAAGGACGGGGCGGGAAGCCAAATTGGAGAAAAAGTATCGGACCATGCCGCGATGAAACCTCATATAGTGCACGGTGGAAAGGTTTTTTCAGTAGATAAAGGTGGCCAATGATCGGTAGAGTTGGGAAGGGGCTAGGTGGGAGGTTTTGGAGCTTATGAAGGAAGCGTTTAGTGAAAAAATACAATGTTAAGAAGAGTAGTGGAAGGTATAGATAAAAGGTGTCCATTGACTCAGGGAGATTTGTTATGATCTTGGCAGGTTTCCATATAAGATCTCTCTCTCCCTCTCTCTCTTTGATAGGTAAAATGTGGTACAAGAAGCTTATATCTTCTCCATATTATTGTAAATATAAGACCCCTTGTTATTGTAAATATAAGAAGAGATGAAGAAAGTCTTGTTGGAATTTTGTATCTTTGGATCTTGGAGCCGATTATATTAGTTTATCTGATCTTTTTATATTCTTCCTATATATTTTCAATCAGGAAGACCTTAGAGGTGGTTGAAATAGTCAAATAGCCCATCAAACATTAAATTTATTGAATTACAACCCTAAATTATTTGGCATAGGAATTCGGCACCAAAGTCAACCTTCTCTACCTCTTCAGAAAACCAATGTAACTAGGGAGGGGGAGTTTTTGAGCTTTTGTATTGATGTAGCTTTTCAAATATTGATTCTTGGTACAATATTTCCACCATCAGTTGTCACGTGAATAATGTCAAACACTTACAACGTAGAAATATTTTCAGGAAAAATGTTTTCTTAAAACAGATGGGGCCTGAACAGATCACGATGATTGTCGAGGAACATGTTCAGAGGTTGATTTAGTGCCAACTATATTGTCTCTAGGTAAGCTTGAACACTAGTTATCCAATAATCCAGCCAAAGTTCTATGGACCAAGTGACAAGGTTTTTTGGACCATATGAGTAGGTTTTATGTGGCTGAGGTAGAGTGGAAACAAACAGAGGACATTTAGGACAGACTACAGAGGGAGTATTAGATAGCACTATAGGTGGGGTACTAATCGTCCGCAACCATTTTTTATTTATAATATTATAAACAATTCCCCGGGATTATTTCTAGGGCTTGTTTTTAGATATTTAGATTTCAAATAAACAAATTATGAAAAATCCTTGAATCTCTAATGTACATAATAAAAATGAAAGTTTTAATGAGAGCTAGCTAGTGGAAGACCAGAAGTATTAAACATATATACATAGATTAGGTACATCACAGTTGTAAACTAAAGCAATGTCTAAATTCAGCTCTAATAGAATAGCCCAATAGGAAGAGTTCAAAACAATAATTTTGACAATCATATAGTTCACAGAAAACTACTTACCTTCATGGATAAAAATATATTCAAGTTTGAGTGGGAAGGGTTGTGATGTCTGGATGCAGGCGGCAGGTAGCCATCAGAGATTTAGAACCCATTTGGTGGTTACCTAAATTTGAAAGGACCGACCATATATACACATTATATAGTACTCCCTCCTTTTTTAAAAATATAATAGCATTTTTTACATTTGCATTTTGCATACTATTGTGCACTTATAGTTTAGAATATATGAAGTATTTTGATATGTCAAAAAGTAAGAGATTATACCATTTTGTTCCTGATTGGACATCTTTGGACTTTTATGTAATAATGCCATGATTCATTATTTTATATGATTTTCTAAAATAGTTGTTTCGAAACGGAGAATTAACATAAAAATACTATATTAAATGTGAATAGTTCTATTCAAATTTAGGGGGCAATCAAACAGGCTCTTACTGGCAACTTGTCTTTGGCATAATGTCCCATTGATCAGGTAACGAAGGTTACCAACCTCCGTTGTTCCGAGCGGAAGGAGCTCGGTTCCCTCTCGAGTTCGAGCTTCACGAATAGAAAAAATGGAGTTGGGAGAGCTCTCCTAATTGGATTTAACCGTAGCTCGATTCCGAATTAGTCGGAACCTAATGGTCGCCGGAGGTGAAAACAAAAAAAATAAATAAAAAGGTAAGGAAGGTAGCTCGATTCCGAATTAGTAGGAATCTAATGGTCGCTCGATATCGGGAGGTGAAAGAAAAAAAAAAAAAAAAAAAGGTAAGGAGGGTTACTCACATCCAATGCACTGAGCAACTTGTCTTGAGCGGTACGATTTTCTACTTCAGCCTTTATTATCTCTGGATTGGTTGGGAGAACTGCCAATGCGTTGTCCCAGCATATGTATCAGTAGCAGCATTGAGTAGATCCTACAAATACAGATAAAATATTCGAGTTCAGTACAAAAGGAGAAACATATGACTAGCTAGAAACTTGAGAACAGTGGGATATATGTAGCAGTTGGTTTAAGGTCTCTTGCACTACATAGGAAAGATTCAAGCTTTTTATTTTAAATTGTAGTCCAGTGACCTCAATTTTGAAATACTATCAAACTTAAATATCATTTGCATAGCCCATTTGAGACGAATAAGGGGGGGAAAATGCCACATTAATTAGGTACTTTTATCAAACACTTGCAGGGCACCCAAACCGATACAATTAAGCATTAATTGAGTAAACAGTAATAAGTCATCCAAATAAGTTTCACTTGAAAGTTGAAAATGAGCACAAAAATCCATAAACCCACTTATAAAAAACCTTCTAATTGCAATTTGACGAACCCCAAGTTATTGTCAAATTACCATTATTCCCGTAGTATGAAAAAAAAATGGTGAAGAGATAGTTGGAAAGAACACAGTCTAAATCAGCTGCTAAAGAAGACCGATGAATCCTTCAACATAGGAAGCAACCAATTTAGTCCAATAAATAGTCCAACAATCCTATATTTTTATTATCTGAACAAAGACCAGTTGATAGCTTCGAGGGAATTGTGGGGACTGGAGCTGGCAGTTGCACGTGGGTACTCAGGTAATGGATAAGCTTCGAAGTTAGAAGCAGGGATGTAAGCATCTCTATCCGTGCCGGGGTGGATTATATTTAATCTAAGAATATATATCTCGTTCCAGCAGATACATTAAATATAATTTATTGAATTTTTTGACTAGACACAAAGATTATATCAAAGAACAAGAATTGGTGGACAATAATTATGATTATAATTTTTAATATATTTAAATAAAAGAGATGGCTAAAAAAGAAAAAAGAAAATGAGGATGTTGAAGGAGGAGCAGCTGAAGAATAAGATGAAGAAGATAAAGGGTCAGGACTTCTCCTACGGATATAAAAAAAATTAGAAATGCAAAAAAAAAAATTGGTCAGAACGGATAAAAATTGAAAATATTAATTAAAAATCTATAAATATGTACAATGATTCAATATATTTTACCATTGATTATTTTAATCTTTTAATTGCAATGGAGTTTTCTGAATTAATTGATTATTTTAATATTTTTATATTATAGTCCAGGGGATAGTCAGCGGTATAGTCCATCTACCGGAATGATTGAAGATTAAAGGATATATGCTGATGTCATATGGATTAAATATAGTCCATGTGATAGTCCATCTGCTGGAGATGCTCAATTTGAGGAGTTGTTAGAATTAACTTTGATGAATTGATTAATATAGTGTTCACACACATGTCGGAAGGTGATTCATCTTGGTCAATTGATCAATTTAACTTCATGATAATGGGATCCATGAATTTGGTTCATAAATTTTTATAAAATTTGAAATAAAATTTTATTTTAATACGAATCGAGTTCCAACTGTTTGATTGGATATTAATTAAAAGGTGATGGGTGATGGCTGCTGGCGTGTTTCTTCATCCCATTTTTATACTATTTTCTTGGTTTTCTTGACATTGGCAAACCAGAGCCCCTCAAAGTTGAAGGGTATAAAATTTTGCAAAAGTTAATAAATGAAATCAACTTCAACAAACTTTGTGAACCTCCTTTCGCAACTATGACCAACTTGTGATACTTCTAGTTTAGTATTTAGCATTTAATATTGGCTTGTGAATCTATTAGACTGGTAAGTGGTGTGAGCATAAAATAAATAATTAATTTTACGCTATTGTTTAATATTGATGAATATTGACTCGAGATGTATATTGATTGATGTTACAGGGATAAAATATTGATGATGGACTTTTAAATCATAGAAGATAGTAGACTTCATTCTCTGCTTAACTCTTCTAATGATTTGTTATTTTCGCTGCGAATATTGATCTGAGATTGGTTGTCCATTATATTTTATCTGATTTATTGAAGGCTAACGATGATTTATTTTCTATTATCTTAGTCATAATATTCTTTACTGAGCTAGTTGAGCTCACCCTTTTCATCTGTTGTCCTCTTCAGGAAATGAGAATGTTGCGGGAACTAGTCGGGGGACAGAGTGATAGTCCGAGTTAGAGCAGTAGTAGTCCTCACTATTTCTGACAAATAGTGTGATAATAATTGTAATGAGGACTTAGTTTGAATCTTAATATTTTCTACATATTTGTATTGACACTCACAGTTGTGTGGTCGTATTTTGCACGACCGTATGATATAAAGTTTGTATTTGAATTCTGTACCATGTATTTGGCGACTCAGAATGGGTTGGGTTGAATGGACCTATTCTGGGGGCGTCACAGTTGGTATCAGAGCTTAGGGATATGATCTCTGGCGGAGATCGGGGAATAGAACTAGGAGGGGAGAGACGAGTAAATCCTTCGCTAGTGTGTCCTACCTAAGCTTATGTGGTATTTAATTGGTCAGTCGGAGCATAGGGTTAATATGTGATATGTTGACTTGTTTAATTAACCCTTGTTTTATGGCAGTATTTGAGAATGGCAGCTGAGAATGTTAACAACGAAGTGAATGAGACCGTGGAGACACCTTTAATCGTTAACCAGGAGAACGTGCAACAAGAAGGCAATGTTCATCCTGAAAATAACGCTGGTCAGACGATAAACGATGAGATGTTTAGAAGTTTTTTGCAGTTTATGCAAAATCAGACGAGGGAGACTCGTGTGCAACATACAGGTGGAGATAATAACAACACGCGAGCTGTCACTACCAAGCAGTTCAAAGAATTGGGACCACCAGAGTTTCTGGGAAAGCCAGATCCGATCAAGGCGGAGACGTGGATTAAACAAATTACCAAGATATTTGATGTCTTGGGGTGTACAGAGGAACAGAAGGTTCCATTCGCCACGTTTATGTTCCGTGGAGAGACAGATTACTGGTGGGAATCCGTGAAGCGTACCCAGCCTGCCGCACTCCAGATGTCTTGGGAAGCGTTCCAGAAACTGGTCAATGACAAGTACTTTCCTGAAAGTATTCGTCATATGAAGGAGGTAGAGTTTATCCGACTGGAACAAAATAACATGACGGTATCCCAATACGAGGCTAAGTTCACGGAGCTGTCCAGGTTTGCACCTCATTTGGTGGAGAATGAGGAACATATGACGCGGATGTTTCTAAGAGGTTTGAAACCCGAAATACGTCAATACCTCATTTCTCATAAATTTTCTCTATATTCAGATGTAGTGAACAGGGCCCAGTTGTTAGAACGAAATAATGATTATGTTCAACCGAGGGACCACAACCAAGGTCGTACCGGTGGCAGCAGTCATCGGAGCAATGACAACCAGCGAGGAGGAAAGTATGACAGAAGTGGTAACCACTCCGGTGGTTATCGTGGCCATGATAGTAGAAGAAGCGAATCGGGAGGAGATTTCAAAAAGAGAAGGTATAACAATGAGAACGCGAAGATGTCAACATCAGCACCAGCATCAACTGTTTCGAGGGGAGGAGAACGACCACCGGTCGTATGCTATAAATGCGGGAAAGAGGGACATATCAGCCCAAACTGCCCACAACAATTCAAAGGATGCTATAACTGTGAAAAAGAAGGACATATAGCTCGAGATTGTCCTGTTGCGAAACCAAATTCAGCGGGGGTGGTGATTCCGAAGGCGGTTGCAGACAAGTCAAAGTCGGTGATTCCTGGAAGAGCGTTTGTCGTGACAGCCCAAAACGCGAGGAATCCACACGAGGTGATTACGGGTAAGCTGATCATAAACTCTTGCGAAGTTTACACCTTGTTAGATACCGGTGCTACCCATTCTTTTATTTCACCTGTTTGTGCTCAACGTTTGAACTTGACTTCTGATAAATTAGACTTTGACTTATCTGTTGAAACTCCGTTAGGAGAAACCTTTGTTACATCTACAGTTTACAAATCTTGCTTGATTCAGATTGGTACCCTTACCTTACCTGTTGATCTTATATCTTTGAAAATACTTGCATTTGACGTGATTTTAGGAATTGACTGGTTAACCACTTACCATGCCAAAATTGATTGTTTTCGTAAGGTTGTTAGTTTTCATATTCCTAATCAACCTGTTGTGCGAATCCAAATCACCAAACCACTAAAATCAGTCAATATCATTTCAAGTCATAAAGCTATTCGTTTATTGAAAAACGGATGTCAAGCTTTCTTAGCTCATGTCACTGATCTAAATCAGAATACGTCAGGTTTGAATGGTATTTCCGTTGTTAATGAGTTTCCTGATGTATTTCTCGAAGAACTTTTCGGTCTACCCCCAGAACGTGAAGTTGAATTCTTTATTGACCTTGAGCCCGGTACAAAGCCCATTTCTAAAACCCCATATCGAATGGCTCCTATTGAACTTCAGGAGTTAAAGATTCAATTACAAGAATTGTTGGACATCGGTTTTATTCGTCCTAGTACGTCTCCTTGGGGTGCTCCTGTTTTATTTGTAAAGAAGAAAGACGGGAGTATGCGACTTTGCATTGACTATCAGGAGTTGAACCATGTCACCATCAAGAATAGGTATCCGTTACCTCGTATTGATGACCTGTTCGACCAGTTGCAAGGAGCGCAATTCTTTTCAAAGATCGATCTTCGTTCTGGATATCATCAGTTGAAGATTAAAACTGAGGATATTCCAAAGACTGCTTTCAGAACACGGTACGGGCATTATGAGTTCTTAGTCATGTCTTTTGGATTGACTAATGCTCCTGCTGCTTTCATGGATATGATGAACCGCGTATTTAAGGAGTATTTAGATCAATTCGTTGTTGTCTTTATTGATGACATTCTCATCTATTCTAAAAGCCGTGAAGATCATGAACACCATTTGAAGTTGGTACTTCAAAAGCTTCGTGAGAACAAGCTATATGCTAAGCTGAAGAAATGCGAGTTTTGACTTGAGGAAGTAGCATTCCTTGGGCACGTGGTATCGAAACGTGGAGTATATGTGGACCCGGCGAAGATTGAAGCAATACAAAGCTGGGAGCAACCTAAGTCGGTGACCGAAGTACGAAGCTTTCTGGGCTTAGCTGGTTACTATCGGAGGTTCGTAGAGGGATTTTCTCGAATCGCTACTCCATTAACTCAGTTGACTCGGAAAGATACAAAATTCGTTTGGAGCGAGGAATGCGAGAAGAGCTTCCAAGAGCTCAAGAGGAGACTTATTTCGGCACCTGTTCTGACAATACCATCTGGTTCGGATGGATTTGTTATTTACAGCGATGCTTCGGGCAAAGGGTTAGGATGTGTTCTCATGCAACATGGGAAAGTCATAGCCTATGCCTCGCGACAACTCAAAGAATATGAGAGGAATTATCCTACTCATGATCTAGAGTTGGCAGCAGTCGTATTCGCGTTGAAGATCTGGAGACATTACTTGTACGGAGAGAAAGTGGAGATTTATACGGATCATAAGAGCCTTAAATATTTCTTCACTCAGAAGGAATTCAACATGCGGCAACGACGTTGGCTTGAGTTGTTGAAAGATTACGATCATACCATCCAATACCATCCTGGAAAAGCGAACGTGGTAGCTGACGCGTTGAGTAGAAGATCATATGTGGGAACGAGTGCGATGATGTCAAGTATACGCGTAGAACCAGCTTTGATTGATAAAGTTAAAGCTGCTCAAGCTACGGATGCGGAACTGATGAAGATGAAGAAGAAGGTGCAATTCCAGAAGCAAAAATCGATGAAGAGGGAATACTTCGAGTCAACTCCAGAATTTGTGTTCCTAACGATTTTAACTTGAAGTATAGAATCATGATGGAGGCACACAACACACCGTTTGCAATCCATCCTGGGAGTACTAAAATGTATCGTGATCTTCGACATACATTTTGGTGGAGTAATATGAAGAGAGAGATCGCGGAGTTCATCTCAAGATGTTTAACTTGTCAACGTGTAAAGGCGGAGCATCAAGTGCCGAAGGGCCCATTGCAACCACTGGAGATTCCGAAATGGAAGTGGAAACACATTACGATGGATTTCGTTACGGGTCTTCCCAAGGTTTCTCAAGGCTTAGATGCGATTTGGGTTATTGTTGATAGATTAACCAAGTCTGCTCATTTCTTGCCGATACGAGAGACTTATTCCCTTGAACGTCTTGCTCATATGTACGTGAATGAGATTGTGAGATTGCATGGCATGCCAGTATCCATAGTTTCGGATCGTGATCCCAGATTTACTTCACGATTTTGGATCAGTTTGCAGAAAGCTATAGGCACGAATTTACGATTCAGTTCGGCTTATCATCCTCAAACAGACGGACAATCGGAAAGGACTATCCAAACTCTTGAAGATCTATTGAGACTCTATGTTCTAGACTTCAAAGGGAGTTGGGATAAATATTTACCATTGGTGGAATTCTCCTACAACAACAGTTATCAGGCAAGTATAGGCGTAGCTCCATTCGAAGTGTTGTTTGGGAGAAAGTGTCGCTCTCAAGTATGTTGGAACGAGGTGGGTGAAACAACATTGTTGGGACCGGAGTTAGTACGTATGACTACGAAAAAGATCCAAATAATCCGACAACGTATACAGACGGCACAGGATCGACAAAAGAGTTATGCGGATCTTCATCGAAAGGACGTGGAATTTAATGTTGGAGACCATGTGTTATTACGTATTGCTCCATGGAAAGGAGTTACAAGATTTGGGAAGAGAGGAAAGCTCAACCCACGATTCATTGGTCCATTTGAGATTCTTGACCGAGTAGGAAATGTGGCCTATAGACTTGCTTTACCTCCAAGCATGTCTCGTGTTCATAACGTGTTTCACATATCCGTGTTACGTAAATATGTGAAGGATCCAAACCGCATTATTGAGTTAGAACCAGACGAGATAGCTGAAGATTTAACGTACGAGGAGGTACTTGTCAAGATCTTGGATAGGAAGGAGCATGTCCTACGCTCGAAAATTATACCTCAAGTTAAAGTTTTGTGGAGAAACCATGCAATTGAGGAAATGACCTGGGAGTTGGAATCGGAAATGAAAGCGAGGTATCCTCACCTTTTCGACATACCAGGTACGTACGTCAATTTCGAGGACGAAATTTCATAAGGAGGGGAGGTTATAAGACCCCAACTTTTATGAATAAAGATTTAATTTTCTTTATATATTATTTCGAAATAGTAAGGTGTTGATTTGATAAATATGAAAGTTATGGGTGAAATGTGCAAATATTTTTAAAATGAGCAAGTGGTTATAAAATATTCTTGTTGTCGGAGAATATTCGTTTGGTCGTGGAATATTCTTGTTGTCGGGGAATATTCGTACGACGGCGCAGCTATTTGTGGGCTCCCACAACGGAATAACTGTCGGATATAGAAAGCGACAGAAATATCTTTTTTACAAGATAACGGCGTAGTTGTTACCGTTAGTACTGTTGAAATACCCGGTGGTTAAAATACAGTACGCGGTGTTGCGCAGTAGCACACGGTATTGCACAGTATTTCGAATTATTGAGTCTTACGTGAGAAGCCATTACTCAATTATTGTTACAGTAATTACTGTTCAATATTTTATATTATTGACTCAATAATTGCTACGTTGATATTTTATATTATTGACTCAATAATTGCTGCATTGATATTTTATTGACTCAATAATTGCTACGTTGCTATTTTTTATGATTGATTCAATAATGACTACAGTTGATATTTTGTAGTATTGATTCAATAATTGTCGTTGAACAGTATTTCACGTTATCAACTCAATAATTAATATTATTTGAATAATATTATTAGATAGCATTATTGACAATGTCTAAGAAAGTTCTGTCTAGGAGGGGTTATTTAATTGCGCGCCAGTAGGGAGAAGTCCTTATCGGAAGGCTCCCTCTTTCCTGGGAACGACCTGGTTGTTAATATTGTAGTTCTATAGTATTATTTGTGAATAATTAATTATTAATTTATATGATAAGGAAATATTTATTTTGTGGATATTAAAGAAGGAATTAGTGCTGATGTGTTTTTATCAATATTTTGGTGTGGAAAATCATCTGTTTATGGATTTCGGATAATTTATGTTTGGAATTTGGAAAAACTTTCTTCTGCAAAGTTGTAGAGAATTAAATTTCCTATGGAAGGACATAGAATATGTATTTTTCTAACTAAGGGGCTATTTGTTATGAATTATTGAAGTTTCGAAAAATATATATTTTTTTATGGTGGGCCCCACTTTTGTTGTTGAAAAATCTGAAATTTTTAGCCGCCTGGCGGCGGAATTTTTTTTTAAAAAAATATTATTTTATTATTTTAGTCTCCTTTGGCATCCTAAGCTTTTCCTATAAATAGGGTGCTTATGTTAGAATTGAAAATCACACCAGAATCAGAAGTTTTCTCTCTCTATAATATCGAGCGTATTTTTGTGAGTATTTCTATACTTTGAGTGTTGCTATTCAGTGCAAGTTTCTTTCGGTATTATATCCGATATTCCAGTCAGAGGTACTATCTTTTTGAGGTAAGGGATGTTATTTTTTTCGTAAATGATGTTATTCTCTTCAATATCATTATACAGAAATATTATCATGGATTTTATGTTGAAATTTTTACTTTTTCCGTCGGGGTTACTATTCACGTATACGGCACTATGCACGTATACGACACTATTCACGGGAAAATTTATTTTTCTTCTATTTGTCCAAATTGTCTGTTAAGGTTACTATCTTTGATTATATCCAAGTTTTGAGCTTTATTCTTGAATTTTGCTCCACAAAGTATTATTATGGATTATTCTTGAATTTGGATAAACTAAATGACGAATCCCTAATCTTTGTCTTTTATCTCACTGGATTCGTTCTTTAAAATATTTTTCATCATCCTTAGTCCTAAAAGGTGATGTAACTGAATATCTTTGGCCTGTAGAGCAAAGATGAATGATTACCTGATGAATATCTTTGGTCGTAGTGCAAAGATAACAGGTGTTGGGATGAACATGACCACTGATGATACAAATGAATATCTTTGGCCTGTAGTGCAAAGATGAATATTGACTCGAGATGTATATTGATTGATGTTACATGGATAAACTATTGATGATGGACCTATTCTGGGGGGCGTCACAGCTTCAATCTTCGCCGGGTCCATAGATACTCCATGTTTCGATACCACGTGCCCAAGGAATGCTACTTCCTCAAGCCAGAACTCGCATTTCTTCAGTTTGGCATATAGCTTGTTTTAACGAAGCCTTTGAAGTACCAGCTTCAGGTGGTTCTCATGATCTTCACGACTTTTGGAATAGATGAGGATGTTATCAATAAAGACAACCACGAACTGATCCAAATATTCCTTGAATACTCGATTCATCATATCCATGAAAGCAGCAGGAGCATTAGTCAATCCAAAAGACATGACTAGGAATTCATAATGCCTGTACCGAGTTCTGAAGGCAGTCTTTGGAATATCCTCAGTTTTAATCTTCAGCTGATGATATCCAGAACGAAGATCGATCTTTGAAAAGAAATGTGCACCTTGCAATTGGTCGAACAGGTCATCAATGCGAGGTAGCGGATAACTAGTCTTGATGGTGACATGGTTCAACTCCCGATAGTCAATACAAAGTCGCATACTCCCGTCTTTCTTCTTTTCGAATAAGATAGGAGCACCCCAAGGAGACGTACTAAGACGAATAAAATCGATGTCCAACAACTCCTGTAGTTGGACCTTTAACTCCTGAAGTTCAATAGGAGCCATTCGATATGGGGTTTTAGAAATGGGTTTTGTACCAGGCTCAAGGTCAATAAAGAATTCAACTTCACGTTCTGGGGGTAGACCAGGAAGTTCTTTGGAAAATACATCAGGAAACTCATTAAGAACAGAAATATTATTCAAATCTGACGTATTCTGGTTTAGATCAGTGACATGAGCTAAGAAAGCTTGACATCCGTTTTTTAATAAACGAATAACTTTGTGACTTGAAATGACATTGATTGATTTTAGGGGTTTGGTTGTTTGAATTCGCACAACAGGTTGGTTAGGAATATGAAAACTAACAACTCTACAAAAATAATCAATTTTGGCATGATAAGCGGTTCACAAGTCAATTCCTAAAATCACATCAAATGCAAGTATTTTCAAAGATATAAGATTAACAGGTAGGGTGAGGTTGCCAATTTGAATCAAGCAAGATTTATAAACTGTAGATGTAACGAAGGTCTCTCCCAACGGAGTCTCAGGTGTCAAGTTTAAACGTTGAGCACATATAGGTGATATAAAAGAATGGGTAGCACCGGTATCTAAGAAAGTGTAAACTTCGCAAAAGTTTATGATTAGCTTACCCGTGATCACCTCGTTCGGGTTCCTCGCGTTTTGGGCAGTCACGACAAACGCTCTTTCAGAAACCACCGACTTTGACTTGTCCGGAACCGCCTTTGAAATCACCACCCCCGCTGGACTTGGTTTCGCTACAGGACAATCTCGAGCTATATGTCCTTTCTTTCCACAGTTATAGCATGCCTTGAATTGTTGTGGACAGTTTGGGCTGATGTGTCCCTCTTTCCCGTATTTATAGCATACGACCGGTGGTCGTTCTCCTCCTCTAGAAACAGTTGATGCTGGTGCTGCTGTCGACGTTTTTACGTTCTCATTGTTGTACCTTCTCTTCTTGAAATCTCCCCCCGACTCACTTCTTCTATTATCATGGCTACGATTACCGCCGGAGTGGTTACTGCTTCTGTCATGATACTTTCCTCCCCGCTGATTGTCATTGCTCCGATGACTACTGCCACTGGTACGACCCTGGTTGTGATCCCTTGGTTGAACGGACTCATTATCTCGTTCTAATAACTGAGCCCTATTTACTACATCTGAATAGAGAGAGAATTTTTGAGAAATGAGGTATTAACGAATTTCGGGTTTCAAACCTCTCACAAACATCCGCGTCATACGTTCCTCATTCTCTACCAAATGAGGTGCAAACCTAGACAACTCCGCGAACTTAGTCTCGTACTGGGACACAGTAATATTGTTTTGTTCCAGTCTGATAAACTCTACCTCCTTCATATGACGAATACTTTCAGGAAAGTACTTGTCATTGAACAGTTTCTGGAACGCTTCCCAAGACATCTTGAGTGCGGCAGTCTGGGTACGCTTCACAGATTCCCACCAGTAGTCTGCCTCTCCACGGAACATAAAGGTGGCGAATGGAACCTTCTATTCCTCCGTGCATCCCAAGACATCAAATATCTTGATAATTTATTTAACCCACATTTTCGCCTTAATCGGATCCGGCTTTCCCACAAATTTTGGTGGTCCCAATTCTTTGAACTGCGTGGCAGTGACAAGCCGCGAGTTGCTATTATCTCCACCTGTATTTTGCACACGAGTCTCCCTCGTCTGGTTTTGCATGAACTACAAAAAGCTTCTAAACATCTCATCGTTTATCGTCTGATCAGTGTTGTTTTCAGGATGAACATTGTGACGGCCCCAGAATAGGTCCAGTCAACCCAACCCATTCTTAGTCGCCAAACACATGGTACATAATTCAAATACAATCTTTTATAACACAAGGTCGTGAAAAATACGACCAGACACTGTGAGTGTCAATACAAACATCTAGAAAATATAAACATTCAACTAAGTCCTCATTATAATTATTATCATACTATTTTATAAAAATAGTGAGGACTACTACTGCTCTAACTCGGACCATTACTCTATCCCCCGACTAGTTCCTGCGACATTCTCATTTTCTGTAGAGGACAATAGATGAAAAGTGTGAGCTCAACTAGCCCAGTAAAGAATATTATGACTTAGATAATGAAAAATAAATTATCGTTAGTCTTCAATAATTTAGATAGAATATTATGGACAACAAGTTTTAAATCAACAACTGCAGCAGGAGTAACAATGCATCAGAAGAGTTAAGTAGAAAATAATGCCTACTATCTTCTATGATTTGAAAGTCCATAATCAATATTTTATCCCTGTAACATCAACTAATATATATCTTGAATCAAATATTCATCTTTGCACTACGGGCCAAAGATATTCATTTGTATCAACAGTGGTCATGTTCATCTCAACAGCTGTTCATCTTTGCACTACGGGCTAAAGATATTCATCAGGTAATCATTCATCTTTGCTCTACAGGCCAAAGGTATTCAGTTATATCACCATTTAGAACTGAGGATGATAAAAAATAATATAAATAATGAATCCAGTGAAATAAAGGACAAAGATTACGGATTCGTAATTTAGTTTATCCAAGTTTAAGAATACTTCATAATGATACTTTGTGGAGAAAAATTCAAGAATAAAGATCAAAACTTGGATCTAATCAAAGATAGGACCCATAATAGCCAACTTGAACAAATAAAAAAAATTTAATTTTTTTGTGAATAGTACCGTATACGTGAATAGTGTCGTATACGTGAATAGTAACCCTGACGAAAATAATAAAAATTTCATAATAAAATCCATGCCAATATTTTGGTATAATGATATTAAAAAGAATAACATCATTTATGAAAGAAAATAACATCCTTACGAAAAAATAGTACTTCTGACTGGAATTTCAGGTATAATGTTGAAGAAAACTTGCACTGAATAGCAACACTCAAAGTATCTAAATATTCACAAAAATACGCTCGATATTACAGAGAAAAAACTTCTGATTCTGGTGTAATTTTAAATTCTAAACTAAGCATCCTATTTATAGGAGAATGTAAGGGTACTATTTAAATAAAAATCACGGACTGCACAGTGAAAAATTTTGGAAGAATTAACGGGCGCGCACCGGCGGAAAAATTTGATTTTACTATTCATTATTGTGCAATAAAATATTCTAATAAAACAAAACTTTAAATAAAATATAATATATATATATATATATATATATAATAATAATAATATTACTTCCTCCCCTACACGCAACATCCCCCCCACCCCCATTTTCATTTTTCATTCCACATGTGGGCCCCACCCCACATGTCATTTTCACATATAATATATATATATATATATATATATATATATATATATACTGAATAATTTTATACCGATTATTTTAAAAAATGAGTAAGTGGGGGTACATATAATAAGCCAAATTTATAACAAATACTGATAAAAATATCTCAGCACTAATTCCTTCTTTTATATCCACAAAAATAAATATTTTCTTATCATATAAATCAATAATTAATTATTCACAAATAATATTACAGAACTACAAAATTGACAACCAGATCATTTCCAAGAAAGAGAGAGCCTTCCGATAAGGATTTCTTCTTACTGGCGTGCAATTAAATAACCCCTCTTAGACATAACTTCCATAGACATTGCCAATAATACTATCTAATAATATTATTTAAATAATATGAGTTATTGATTTGATAATTTGAAATACTGTGCAATGACAATTATTGAATCAATAAAATATTATGCAATTATCAATGTAGCAATTATTGAATCAATAATATAAAATATTGAACAGTAATTATTGTAACAATTATTGAGTAGTGACTTCTTACGTAAGAATCAACAATTAGAATTGCTGTGCAATACCGTGTGCTACTGTGCAACACCGCGTATTACTGTATTTTAACCACCGGGTATTTCAACAATTTTAATCGTAACAAACACGCCGTTATTTTTAGAAAACTCATTCTTGTCGTTTTTTTCATCCGACAGTTATTCCATTATGAGGTCCACAAATGGCTGCGCCGTCGTACGAATATTCCCCGTCAACAAGAATATTCCACGACCAAACGAATATTCTCCAACAACATGAATATTTTATTACCACTTGCTAACTTTGAAAAATTTACATAAATCACCCCATAACTTACCACATTCATCAAATCAACATCTTACTATTTCAAAATAATATATAGAGAAAATTAAATTTGTTTATTCATAAAAGTTGGGGTCTTACACATGAAGGTCATAAGCGACTTTTTCGTGATTATTTTGTTGAACATCCTACATACCCCCCCCCCCCCCGTATCTATTTCGGAGAAGGTTTAGAATGCGACGCCCGCTTTTCCTCCGAATTCAAAGAGCAGTTGAAGCGTATTATTCATACTTCGTTCAAAAATGAATGATGCAGGAAAAATCGGTTTATCTTCTCTACAAAAGAAAACTGCCTCAATGCGGATGTTTGCCTATGGTGTTTCAGCGAATTTCGCTGATGATTATGTGCGGATCGGTGAAAGCACGGCTATATTGAGTCTTAAAAGATTTGTAAAAGCAGTCATTTCAATTTTTGGTGATGAATATCTGAGATCCCCCAATAGTAATGATATCATTAGATTGCTATCGAAAGCTGAAGAGCATGGTTTTCCTGGGATGTTGGGGATCATCGACTGCATCATTGGAAATGGAAGAATTGTCCGGTTGTGTGGCATGGTATGTATTCTGGACATATGCATGAGCCAACAATTATTTTAGAAGCAGTGGCTTCATATAATCTTTGGATATGGCATGCATTTGTTGGATTACCAGGCTCTCATAATGATATTAACGTTTTGGAGAGATCATCTATCTTCTCTGCTCTTACTGAAGGTCGTTGTAAGACCCCAACTTTTATGAATAAAGATTTAATTTTCTTTATATATTATTTCGAAATAGTAAGGTGTTGATTTGATAAATATGAAAGTTATGGGTGAAATGTGCAAATATTTTTAAAATGAGCAAGTGGTTATAAAATATTCTTGTTGTCGGGGAATATTCGTTTGGTCGTGGAATATTCTTGTTGTCGGGGAATATTCGTACGACGGCGCAGCTATTTGTGGGCCCCCACAACGGAATAACTGTCGGATATAGAAAGCGACAAAAATAACTTTTTTACAAGATAACGGCGTAGTTGTTACCGTTAGTACTGTTGAAATACCCGGTGGTTAAAATACAGTACGCGGTGTTGCGCAGTAGCACACGGTATTGCACAGTATTTCGAATTATTGAGTCTTACGTGAGAAGCCATTACTCAATTATTGTTACAGTAATTACTGTTCAATATTTTATATTATTGACTCAATAATTGCTACGTTGATATTTTATATTATTGACTCAATAATTGTTACATTGATATTTTATTGACTCAATAATTGCTACGTTGCCATTTTATATGATTGATTCAATAATGACTACAGTTGATATTTTGTAGTATTGATTCAATAATTGTCGTTGCACAGTATTTCACGTTATCAACTCAATAATTCATATTATTTGAATAATATTATTAGATAGCATTATTGACAATGTCTAAAAAAATTCTGTCTAGGAGGGGTTATTTAATTGCGCGCCAGTAGGGAGAAGTCCTTATCGGAAGGCTCCCTCTTTCCTGGGAACGACCTGGTTGTTAATATTGTAGTTCTATAATATTATTTGTGAATAATTAATTATTGATTTATATGATAAGGAAATATTTATTTTGTGGATATTAAAGAAAGAATTAGTGCTGATGTGTTTTTATCAATATTTTGGTGTGGAAAATCATCTGTTTATGGATTTCGGATAATTTATGTTTGAAATTTGGAAAAACTTTCTTCTGCAAAGTTGTAGAGAATTAAATTTCCTATGGAAGAACATAGAATTTGTATTTTTCTGACTAAGGGGCTATTTGTTATGAATTATTGAAGTTTCGAAAAATATAATTTTTTTTATGGGCGGGCCCCACTTTTGTTGGAAAAATTTTTTAGCCGCCAGGCGGCAGAAATTTTGAAAAAAATAATATTATTTTATTATTTTAGTCTCCTTTGACATCCTAAGTTTTTCCTATAAATAGGGTGCTTAGGTTAGAATTGAAAATCACACCAGAATCAGAAGTTTTCTCTTTCTATAATATCGAGCGTATTTTTGTGAGTATTTCAATACTTTGAGTATTACTATTCATTACAAGCTTCCATCGGTATTATATCCGATATTCCAGTCAGAGATACTGTTCTTTTGAGGTAAGGGATGTTATTTTCTTTCGTAAATGATGTTATTCTTTTTAATATCATTATACAGAAATATTGTCATGGATTTTATGTTAAAATTTTTACTTTTTCCGTCGAGGTTACTATTCACGTATACGACACTATTCACGGAAAAATTAAATTTTCTTCTATTTGTCCAAATTGCTTGTTAAGGTTACTATCTTTGATTGTATCCAAGTTTTGAGCTCTATTCTTGAATTCTGCTCCATAATTGATTATTACGAGGTATTTTTGAATTGGATATACTAAAATACGAATCCTTAGTCTTTGTCTTTTATCTCACTGGATTCATTTTTTTAAATATTTTTCATCATTCTCAGTCCTAAAAGGTGGTGTAACTGAATATCTTTGGCCTGTAGAGCAAAGATGAATGATTACCTGATGAATATCTTTGGCCGTAGTGCAAAGATGACAGGTGTTGGGATGAACATGACCACTGATGATACAAATGAATATCTTTGGCCTGTAGTGCAAAGATGAATATTGACCCGAGATGTATATTGATTGATGTTACAGGGATAAAATATTGATGATGGACTTTTAAATCATAGAAGATAGTAGACTTCATTCTCTGCTTAACTCTTCTAATGATTTGTTATTTCCGCTGCGAATATTGATCTAAGATTGGTTGTCCATTATAGTTTATCTGATTTATTGAAGGCTAACGATACTTTATTTTTCATTATCTTAGTCATAATATTCTTTACTGAGCTAGTTGAGCTCACCCTTTTCATATGTTGTCCTCTTCAGGAAATGAGAATGTTGCGGGAACTAGTCGGGGGACAGAGTGATGGTCCGAGTTAGAGCAGTAGTAGTCCTCACTATTTCTGAAAAATAGTGTGATAATAATTGTAACGAGGACTTAGTTTGAATCTTAATATTTTTTACATATTTGTATTGACACTCACAGTTGTGTGGTCGTATTTTGTACGACCGTATGATATAAAGTTTGTATTTGAATTCTGTACCATGTATTTGGCGACTCAGAATGGGTTGGGTTGAATGGACCTATTCTGGGGGCGTCACAGTTGGTATCAAAGCTTAGGGATATGATCTCTGGCGGAGGTCGGGGAATAGAACTAGGAGGGGAGAGACGAGTAAATCCTTCGCTAGTGTGTCCTACCTAAGCTTATGTGGTATTTAATTGGTCAGTCGGAGCATAGGGTTAATATGTGATATGTTGACTTGTTTAATTAACCCTTGTTTTATGGCAGTATTTGAGAATGACAGCTGAGAATGTTAACAACGAAGTGAATGAGACCGTGGAGACACCTTTAATCGTTAACCAGGAGAACGTGCAACAAGAAGGCAATGTTCATCCTGAAAATAACGCTGGTCAGACGATAAACGATGAGATGTTTAGAAGTTTTTTTGCAGTTTATGCAAAATCAGACGAGGGAGACTCGTGTGCAACATACAGGTGGAGATAATAACAACACGCGAGCTGTCACTGCCAAGCAGTTCAAAGAATTGGGACCACCAGAGTTTCTGGGAAAGCCAGATCCGATCAAGGCGGAGACGTAGATTAAACAAATTACCAAGATATTTGATGTCTTGGGATGTACAGAGGAACAGAAGGTTCCATTCGCCACGTTTATGTTCCGTGGAGAGGCAGATTACTGGTGGGAATCCGTGAAGCGTACCCAGCCTGCCGCACTCCAGATGTCTTGGGAAGCGTTCCAAAAACTGTTCAATGACAAGTACTTTCCTGAAAGTATTCGTCATATGAAGGAGGTAGAGTTTATCCGACTGGAACAAAATAACATGACGGTATCCCAATACGAGGCTAAGTTCGCGGAGCTGTCCAGGTTTGCACCTCATTTGGTGGAGAATGAGGAACGTATGACGCAGATGTTTCTAATGTTGGGTTTGTACGAAATCGTGACGCAATCAAATTGCAAAAATTAGCGGAAGCATGGTATATCAGAGTTTAAAAAAATTTCTACAAAATCATTACCCGGATCATCCTTTATGCAAATTATTAATTTAAAACGATAAATAAGAAGTTATGGAATCATACCCTTGTAGAACGAAGCTTCCACAGGTACTAGTTCAACTCCTTGTTCTTCGTGATCTCCTTGAATTTTCGGATTAGATTCCTTCCTTTGATCAACGTTAGCCACCCAAGTGTTTGGCCTCTAGAGGTGATCCACCAAGGAAGATGAATTATCAAGAAGGAGGGTGGTTGGCTTAGTTTTCTATCCTCTATAGAAAAGGAGTACTCTCCAACAATTAGAATTGCATCAAGTAATATCTATTATAAGAATCCTCTTATATAGATATTGGTCAACCCTTCTAATCCTATTAGACATGGGATTTCTTTTAATTAATTAAACTCCTTTAATTAATTTAGGCTTCCCACCACATGGGAAATAATTAATTAAATTCATTTAATTAATTTGTCTCCTAATCTTATTAGGAATAAATGAGAGTACTAATATTAAATTAATTACTAAACTCCTTTAGAAATTAAAATAATAATAATTATAATAATATTAATAAGACTCCTCTTATTAATTTATATTTAATATTTCCAAAATATTAAATAATAAATATTAAGCTATTTAATTTATTCTATCACCATAGATTAAATTAATTTCACTTAATGCATTATTACGATTATGCCATTACCTTCTTAAATAATTATTCTTCCTTTTATTGTGTGACCCTTTAGGTTCTCCATATTAAACCGGTTGTGAATAAATCAATTAGAACAATTCTAATCTTATTTAAATAAATAAATTAAACTAATAATCTATTTAAATAAATAATATTTATTCTACAATAGGGATAAGCCTCCCTAGCGATCAACGACTTTCCAGATAATATAGATTTCAACATTAATCATAAAAGAACCTGTGAGTAAATAGTTACCATACAATTCAATCATTCCACCATACAATGTCCCAATTAAATATAAGACATGAATTTACTGTCAAGTCTTATTTTATTTAATTATATGTATTTCGATTAGAAAATGCACAACTCCAAATAATGTAAATTAGAAACTCCTTTCTAATTTCATTTTACCTTGGCCAAGGATTCCTGGGTTGTCATTTAACGAATCACATAGGACATATCTCCTCCTTTACTAGAGGTGGTAGATTCTTTATTGATCATTCATTGTCTCCATATGTAACTCATTATACCCAAGCATACCCTTTTATATACCCTAAAGGGCTTTAAGGAATAAGTCAAAGTATAATTCATTACATACAAGATACTATGATGATCTCAAGTCCAAGGATCACTTGTACTACTATCATATTAGGAATTCCTATTGACAGGCGAGTAAACCTCCATTAGGTATTCCATAGCGAGTCACGTTCAGTGAACTTATTCTCCAATAAGCACCTACATACTTGCTTTAGTGTCTCCACACAAATGATTATGAGATCAATCATCCTCATCTAATGAGCAAGCAACATATGTACTAATCTATCCGGATTTACTAATCCCCTTTTTAGTAATCCCATGATTAGGAACTATTTTAGTTTTAGAGCTTTCTAATAATTTAGATCTCATTGGCATGATCATCATCATGATTCTAAAAGCATTGCTTAAAACTATGGGTTATTTATATATTATAAAAACAGCACCATGTAGATAATTAAATGCCTTTAATAAATAAATATTTTTATTAATAAATAAATAAGATTGCCTCCAAAGTATATGCTTTATCATCATACATGATTGGCTTGTATGCATACTACTTTCATCTAAGAGGTTTGAAACCCGAAATACGTCAATACCTCATTTCTCATAAATTTTCTCTATATCCAGATCTAGTGAACAGGGCCCAGTTGTTAGAACGAGATAATGATTATGTTCAACCGAGGGACCACAACCAAGGTCGTACCGGTGGCAGCAGTCATCGGAGCAATGACAACCAGCGAGGAGGAAAGTATGACAGAAGCGGTAACCACTCTGGTGGTTATCGTGGCCATGATAATAGAAGAAGCGAATCGGGAGGAGATTTCAAAAAGAGAAGGTATAACAATGAGAACGCGAAGATGTCAACATCAGCACCAGCATCAACTGTTTCGAGGGGAGGAGAACGACCACCGGTCGTATGCTATAAATGCGGGAAAGAGGGACATATCAGCCCAAACTGCCCACAACAATTCAAAGGATGCTATAACTGTGGAAAAGAAGGACATATACCTCGAGATTGTCCTGTTGCGAAACCAAATTCAGCGGGGGTGGTGATTCCAAAGGCGGTTGCAGACAAGTCAAAGTCGGTGATTCCTGGAAGAGCGTTTGTCGTGACAGCCCAAAACGCAAGGAATCCACACGAGGTGATTACGGGTAAGCTGATCATAAACTCTTGCGAAGTTTACACCTTGTTAGATACCGGTGCTACCCATTCCTTTATTTCACCTGCTTGTGCTCAACGTTTGAACTTGACTTCTGATAAATTAGACTTTGACTTATCTGTTGAAACTCCGTTAGGAGAAACCTTTGTTACATCTACAGTTTACAAATCTTGCTTGATTCAGATTGGTACCCTTACCTTACCTGTTGATCTTATATCTTTGAAAATACTTGCATTTGACGTGATTTTAGGAATTGACTGGTTAACCACTTACCATGCCAAAATTGATTGTTTTCGTAAGGTTGTTAGTTTTCATATTCCTAATCAACCTGTTGTGCGAATCCAAATCACCAAACCACTAAAATCAGTCAATATCATTTCAAGTCATAAAGCTATTCGTTTATTGAAAAACGGATGTCAAGCTTTCTTAGCTCATGTCACTGATCTAAATCAGAAAACGTCAGGTTTGAATGATATTTCCGTTGTTAATGAGTTTTCTGATGTATTTCTCGAAGAACTTCCCGGTCTACCCCCAGAACGTGAAGTTGAATTCTTTATTGACCTTGAGCCCGGTACAAAGCCCATTTCTAAAACCCCATATCGAATGGCTCCTATTGAACTTCAGGAGTTAAAGATTCAATTACAAGAATTGTTGGGCATCGGTTTTATTCGTCCTAGTACATCTCCTTGGGGTGCTCCTGTTTTATTCGTAAAGAAGAAAGACGGGAGTATGCGACTTTGCATTGACTATCGGGAGTTGAACCATGTCACCATCAAGAATAGGTATCCGTTACCTCGTATTGATGACCTGTTCGACCAGTTGCAAGGAGCGCAATTCTTTTCAAAGATCGATCTTCGTTCTGGATATCATCAGTTGAAGATTAAAACTGAGGATATTCCAAAGACTGCTTTCAGAACACGGTACGGGCATTATGAGTTCTTAGTCATGTCTTTTGGATTGACTAATGCTCCTGCTGCTTTCATGGATATGATGAACCGTGTATTTAAGGCGTATTTAGATCAATTCGTTGTTGTCTTTATTGATGACATTCTCATCTATTCTAAAAGCCGTGAAGATCATGAACACCATTTGAAGTTGGTACTTCAAAAGCTTCGCGAGAACAAGCTATATGCTAAGCTGAAGAAATGCGAGTTTTGGCTTGAGGAAGTAGCATTCCTTGGGCACGTGGTATCAAAACGTGGAGTATCTGTGGACCCGGCGAAGATTGAAGCAATACAAAGCTGGGAGCAACCTAAGTCGGTGACCGAAGTACGAAGCTTTCTGGGCTTAGCTGGTTACTATCGGAGGTTCGTAGAGGGATTTTCTCGAATCGCTACTCCATTAACTCAGTTGACTCGGAAAGATACAAAATTCGTTTGGAGCGAGGAATACGAGAAGAGCTTCCAAGAGCTCAAGAGGAGACTTATTTCGGCACCTGTTCTGACAATACCATCTGGTTCGGATGGATTTGTTATTTACAGCGATGCTTCGGGCAAAGGGTTAGGATGTGTTCTCATGCAACATGGGAAAGTCATAGCCTATGCCTCGCGACAACTCAAAGAATATGAGAGGAATTATCCTACTCATGATCTAGAGTTGGCAGCAGTCGTATTCGCGTTGAAGATCTGGAGACATTACTTGTACGGAGAGAAAGTGGAGATTTATACGGATCATAAGAGCCTTAAATATTTCTTCACTCAGAAGGAACTCAACATGCGGCAACGACGTTGGCTTGAGTTGTTGAAAGATTACGATCATACCATCCAATACCATCCTGGAAAAGCGAACGTAGTAGCTGACGCGTTGAGTAGAAGATCATATGTGGGAACGAGTGCGATGATGTCAAGTATACGCGTAGAACCAGCTTTGATTGATAAAGTTAAAGCTGCTCAAGCTACGGATGCGGAACTGATGAAGATGAAGAAGAAGGTGCAATTCTAGAAGCAAGAATCGATGAAGAGGGAATACTTCGAGTCAACTCCAGACTTTGTGTTCCTAACGATTTTGACTTGAAGTATAGAATCATGATTGAGGCACACAACACACCGTTTGCAATCCATCCTGGGAGTACTAAAATGTATCGTGATCTTCGACATACATTTTGGTGGAGTAATATGAAGAGAGAGATCGCGGAGTTCATCTCAAGATGTTTAACTTGTCAACGTGTAAAGGCGGAGCATCAAGTGCCGAAGGGTCCATTTCAACCACTGGAGATTCCGAAATGGAAGTGGGAACACATTACGATGGATTTCGTTACGGGTCTTCCCAAGGTTTCTCAAGGCTTAGATGCGATTTGGGTTATTGTTGATAGATTAACCAAGTCTGCTCATTTCTTGCCGATACGAGAGACTTATTCCCTTGAACGTCTTGCTCATATGTACGTGAATGAGATTGTGAGATTGCATGGCATGCCAGTATCCATAGTTTCGGATCGTGATCCCAGATTTACTTCACGATTTTGGATCAGTTTGCAGAAAGCTATGGGCACGAATTTACGATTCAGTTCGACTTATCATCCTCAAACAGACGGACAATCGGAAAGGACTATCCAAACTCTTGAAGATCTATTGAGACTCTGTGTTCTAGACTTCAAAGGGAGTTGGGATAAATATTTACCATTGGTGGAATTCTCCTACAACAACAGTTATCAGGAAAGTATAGGCGTAGCTCCATTCGAAGCGTTGTTTGGGAGAAAGTGTCGCTCTCCAGTATGTTGGAACGAGGTGGGTGAAACAACATTGTTGGGACCGGAGTTAGTACGTATGACTACGGAAAAGATCCAAATAATCCGACAACGTATACAAATCGCACAAGATCGACAAAAGAGTTATGCGGATCTTCATCGAAAGGACGTGGAATTTAATGTTGGAGACCATGTGTTATTACGTATTGCTCCATGGAAGGGAGTTACGAGGTTTGGGAAGAGAGGAAAGCTCAACCCACGATTCATTGGTCCATTTGAGATTCTTGACCGAGTAGGAAATGTGGCTTATAGACTCACTTTACCTCCAAGCATGTCTCGTGTTCATAACGTGTTTCACATATCCGTGTTACGTAAATATGTGAAGGATCCAAACCGCATTATTGAGTTAGAACCAGACGAGATAGCTGAAGATTTAACGTACGAGGAGGTACATGTCAAGATCTTGGATGGGAAGGAGCATGTCCTACGCTCGAAAATTATACCTCAAGTTAAAGTTTTGTGGAAAAACCATGCAATTGAGGAAATGACCTGGGAGTTGGAATCAGAAATGAAAGCGAGGTATCCTCACCTTTTCGACATACCAGGTACGCACGTCAATTTCGAGGACGAAATTTTATAAGGAGGGGAGGTTGTAAGACCCCAACTTTTATGAATAAAGATTTAATTTTCTTTATATATTATTTCGAAATAGTAAGGTGTTGATTTGATAAATATGAAAGTTATGGGTGAAATGTGCAAACATTTTTAAAATGAGCAAGTGGTTATAAAATATTCTTGTTGTCGGGGAATATTCGTTTGGTCGTGGAATATTCTTGTTGTCGGGGAATATTCGTACGACGGCGCAGCTATTTGTGGGCCCCCACAACGGAATAATTGTCGGATATAGAAAGCGACAGAAATAACTTTTTTACAAGATAACGGCGTAGTTGTTACCGTTAGTACTGTTGAAATATCCGGTGGTTAAAATATAGTACGCGGTGTTGCGCAGTAGCACACGGTATTGCACAGTATTTCGAATTATTGAGTCTTACGTTAGAAGCCATTACTCAATTATTGTTACAGTAATTACTGTTCAATATTTTATATTATTGACTCAATAATTGCTACGTTGATATTTTATATTATTGACTCAATAATTGTTACATTGATATTTTATTGACTCAATAATTGCTACGTTGCCATTTTATATGATTGATTCAATAATGACTACAGTTGATATTTTGTAGTATTGATTCAATAATTGTCGTTGCACGGTATTTCACGTTATCAACTCAATAATTCATATTATTTGAATAATATTATTAGATAGCATTATTGACAATGTCTAAGGAAGTTCTGTCTAGGAGGGGTTATTTAATTGCGCGCCAGTAGGGAGAAGTCCTTATCGGAAGGCCCCCTCTTTCCTGGGAACGACCTGGTTGTTAATATTGTAGTTCTATAATATTATTTGTGAATAATTAATTATTGATTTATATGATAAGAAAATATTTATTTTGTGGATATTAAAGAAGGAATTAGTGCTGATGTGTTTTTATCAATATTTTGGTGTGGAAAATCATCTGTTTATGGATTTCGGATAATTTATGTTTGGAATTTGGAAAAACTTTCTTCTGCAAAGTTGTAGAGAATTAAATTTTCTATGGAAGGTCATAGAATTTGTATTTTTCTGACTAAGGGGCTATTTATTATGAATTATTGAAGTTTCGGAAAATATATATATTTTTTATGGGCGGGCCCCACTTTTGTTGAAAAAATTTTTTAGCTGCCAGGCGGCGGAAATTTTGAAAAAAATAATATTATTTTAGTCTCCTTTGGCATCCTAAGTTTTTCCTATAAATAGGGTGCTTAGGTTAGAATTGAAAATCACACCAGAATCAGAAGATTTCTCTCTCTATAATATCAAGCGTATTTTTGTGAGTATTTCAATACTTTAAGTATTACTATTCAGTACAAGCTTCCGTCGGTATTATATCCGATATTCCAGTCAGAGATACTGTTCTTTTGAGATAAGGGATGTTATTTTCTTTCGTAAATGATGTTATTCTTTTCAATATCATTATACAGAAATATTGTCATGGATTTTATGTTGAAATTCTTACTTTTTTCGTCGAGGTTACTATTCACGTATACGGCACTATTCTCGGAAAAATTAAATTTTCTTCTATTTGTCCAAATTACTTGTTAAGGTTACTATCTTTGATTGTATCCAAGTTTTGAGCTCTATTCATGAATTTTGCTCCATAATTGATTATTACGAGGTATTTTTGAATTGGATATACTAAAATACGAATCCTTAGTCTTTGTCTTTTATCTCATTGGATTCGTTTTTTTAAATATTTTTCATCATTCTCAGTCCTAAAAGGTGATGTAACTGAATATCTTTGGCCTGTAGAGCAAAGATGAATGATTACCTGATGAATATCTTTGGCCGTAGTGCAAAGATGACAGGTGTTGGGATGAACATGACCACTGATGATACAAATGAATATCTTTGGCCTGTAGTGCAAAGATGAATATTGACTCGAGATGTATATAGATTGATGTTACAGGGATAAAATATTGATGATGGACTTTTAAATCATAGAAGATAGTAGACTTCATTCTCTGCTTAACTCTTCTAATGATTTGTTATTTCCGCTGCGAATATTGATCTAAGATTGGTTGTCCATTATAGTTTATCTGATTTATTGAAGGCTAACGATAATTTATTTTTCATTATCTTAGTCATAATATTCTTTACTGAGCTAGTTGAGCTCACCCTTTTCATCTGTTGTCCTCTTCAGGAAATGAGAAAGTTGCGGGAACTAGTCGGGGGACAGAGTGATGGTCCGAGTTAGAGCAGTAGTAGTCCTCACTATTTCTGACAAATAGTGTGATAATAATTATAATGAGGACTTAGTTTGAATCTTAATATTTTCTACATATTTGTATTGACACTCACAGTTGTGTGGTCGTATTTTGCACGACCGTATGATATAAAGTTTGTATTTGAATTCTGTACCATGTATTTGGCGACTCAGAATGGGTTGGGTTGAATGGACCTATTCTGGGGGCGTCACAGTCGTGCTCCACCTGTGAACTACTCAATTAATGGAAATGAGTACACGATGGGATATTACCTTGCTGATGGTATATATCCCTCATGGGCAATATTTGTTAAAACCATTTCGGCACCTCGGGGAAATAAAAGAAAACTATTTGCTAAGACTCAAGAGACAGTTAGAAAGGATATTGAGCGAGCATTTGGGGTACTCCAAGCACGTTTTGCGATCGTTCATGGTCTTGCACGATTTTGGGATCAAACAACACTAAAAGAAATTATGACTGCATGCATAATATTACATTATATGATCGTTGAAGATGAACGAGATGAAAATCAAGAACCAGCAACCTATGATGCACATGACGAGATTCCAACTGTAGAAGTGTCTAATGAGTGTACCCCACAATTACTTGAATTCATTGAAGCCAATCATCGCATAAGGGATAAACAAGTTTATTCTAAATTTCAAGAAGATATTATTCAACACTTTTGGTCACTACATGGCGGAGCGTAATCCATTACATTCTACTACAATAATAAGCAAATCATGATTCTCTAATAATAAGCAAGTCAACTACTAGATGTAACTTTTTTCATGATTTTTTTTCTTGCGTTGTTTGTAATATTCAGCTACTTTAGGCTCCATGTTAGCGGTGTCAATCATCATGATCCTTTCATCCTCTTGTGCTTTCATTATATTCAACTTCTCTTGCTCTTGAAAACATATTCTGTCCATATTCTCTTGTCTCTTTTGTTGGTTCAATTTCATCCGATGCTCGAACTTCTCAAACCTCAATTCCATAGGTGTACTAGTATCACCGGTTCCTTTGCCCTTTTTAAATAATGTTTTCGAAACCTTTCTTCCCATTGACCATTCTAATCCTGCAGAGATTGTATCTTCAATATCATCATCTTCACCCAAATTTACTTTTTCGACGGTTAATGGAGAAGATGCTGCTGGACTTGACTTTCTAGTACTTATCTGTTTTTTTCCACTATTATCTATTCTCCATTTCAGTGCATACTTTAATATTCTCCAGCAATTCATAAATCCAAATGGTTGGTTTTGGATACTTTTGAACATCTCTAATGCTTGACATATTTATTTTTAAAATTATTTACAAAGTATTAAGTATAAGAAATGAGAATAAACTTATTGAAATTTTACATGAAAAAAATTAAAATACATTATCTTGTTCACATACACCACTTTGTTGGGCACTCTTTCAATTGAAGCATAATATCCACAAAATTTGTTCACCGCGAGTTGAATTGTTGACCAACGTTTCCCCAAAGCAGTAGAATTGCGTTTAGACTCAAAATTTTTGTATTCATGAAAGTATTTGTGAACTTTTTCCCAATATCTTCAATGTTTTTGATTGTTTCCATAAATTGGATCCTTACTTACATTAAGCCATGCGGAAACAAGAAGGGTATCTTCATCAATTGTGTAATTTTTCTTTCGCTGTGTTCTTTTATTGGACTCATTTTCGGGAGCCTGAATTGGTACATCAGTTTGAACTGAAAATTTATCCAACAAATTTGGATCATCAAGTGAGAAACCTTCAGATAATAATGAAGAATAATACATCGGAGGACCATAATTTTCCATCTAAAAACTAAATTAAAGAGATATTATCAATAAAAACTAAAACTAAATATAATAAAAATACAATAATTAACAAAATACTTACAATTGCTAAATGTTGAAGTAGTTGATTGAGAGATGGTAAAATGTATTGAATAATTGTACATATTTATAGATTTTTCAAATAAGATTTTTAATTGCTATCTGTTGTTTTCTTTTTATTACCGTTCTGATATGTTTTTTTATTACCGTTCTGAATCTTCTGATCAATTTCTATCCGTTGCCCCCCTTCGTCTTCGTCAGTATATTCTCCTCCTTCATCTCCTTCTTCAACATCCAAACTTCTCCTTCTGGTTTTTTTCTCCAGCCTCTCTTTCATTTAAATATATTAAAATTATAGTCCACGAGATTTTGGTTTCTTGATTTGGTCGGTTTGGTTCACCGGAAAAATGACCAGACTAAATATAGTCTAGAATTCTCGCAGCTCCGACCTATTGGAGTTGCTGTTACTGTCACTCTCCATAATCAACTTGGAGACTAAAAATCTAATAGAAAATCGAAGTGTATTCCTAACCGCCAATCCCTCTACACAATCCATGTAAGACCCCAAATTTTATGAATAAGATTTAATTTTCTTTATATATTATTTTGAAATAGTAAGATGTTGATTTGATAAATGTGATAAGTTATGGGTGAAATGTGCAAAGTTTACAAAGTAAGTACGTGGTTATAAAATATTCGTTGTGTCGAGGAATATTCGTTTGGTCGAGAAATATTCTTTTTGTTGGAGAATATTCGTAAGACGGCACAATCATCGATTAATTGCGCGCTAGTAAGGAGAAATCCTTATCGGAAGGCCCCCTCTTTCCTAGGAACGACCTGGTTGTCAATATTGTAGTTCTGTAATATTATTTGTGAATAATTAATTTTTGATATATATGATAAGGAAATATTTATTCAATGTGGATTTTTTTTAACGGAGGAATTTTTAGCATGTGACATTTGTTGAAAGTTGGTATTTTATCTTTTCTGATAAAATAATTCATTCAAATATGTTATTATAATATTATATTATAGTAGTATGATGTGATTATATAATAGTATAATTTTTATAATTAGAATGGTAACATTATTATAGTAAATTCATGGTATAAAAGTTAAACGAGATGGAAGAGTGCAAATTAAATTTGAACTCTTATGATGCAAACAATGATGTCATCGGAGCGATGATGTAAGTAAGGATGTCATCGAAGCGATGAGATAAGCAATGATGTCATAGGATCGATGATGCCATAAATTATGGTGAAAAGACTATTTTACCCTTACTCTGTTGAGCCTATAAATAGAAGCTCATTTCTTCAATATTTCTCACCAATTCACTAAAGCTATAGAGAGAGAAAGTATAGAGAGAATAAGAGAGAAAGAAGAAGAGTATTTTGCTATTACACTAGTGCAGTCTCCAAATTTTTAAGGTAAGAGGTATTATTTCTTTCGTATTCATGAAGAGAGTTGTTTTTTTTTCAATATTTGTAAGGGTTGTTATTCCATTCTTTATTATTCTGTTGGAATAACCTGTCTACGCTGACTACCGCATGCATGGTGAAATCCTGTTGTTATTCCATTCTTTATTATTCTGTGGGAATAACCTATCTACGCGGACTACCGCATGCCTGGTTAATAACCCTTCGTATTCAGTTGTTATTAAATTGTGAAAATAATCTGTTTGAGCAGACTACCGCCAGACGGGTGAAAATCCAATTGCAGTTTCGTATATTATTTCATTTCAGATTCCTAACTCTAAACTTACTACGGTAAGTATTGCTTCTAGATTCCTGAAATGATCAGAAATTTCTTGAGTTTTGCGTTTCATCTAGTATCATTTCACCGGAATAATTTTCTGAACTTTCTCGTGAAATTCTTATCTTTCCATGTCGAGTTACTATTCACGGTAAAAAAATATTTTTTTTTGATTGTATCCAAGTTTTGAACTTCATTCTTGAATTTTGCTCCACAATTGATTATTACAGAGTATTATTGAACTTGGATAAACTAAATTACGAATTCTCAATCTTTGTCCTTTATCTCTCTAGATTCGTTCTTTATATTGTATTTCATTATCCTCAGTCCTAAATGGTGATATAACTGAATATCTTTGGCCTGTAGTGCAAAGATGAAAGATTATTTGATGAATATCTTTGGCTTGTAGTGCAAAGATGAATGATTACTTGATGAATATTTTTGGCCCGTAGTGCAAAGATGAACAGGTGTTGAGATGAACATGACCAACTGATGATACAAATGAATATATTTGGCCATAGTGCAAAGATGAATATTAATTTGAGATATATATTGATTGATGTTACAGGGATAAAATATTGATGATGGACTTTTAAATCATAAAAGATAGTAGACTTCATTCTCTACTTAACTCTTCTAATAAATTGTTATTTTCGCTACGAATATTGATCTAAAATTTGTTGTCCACTATATTTTATTTGAGTTATTGAAGACTAACGATAATTTATTATTCATTATCTTAGTCATAATATTTTTTACTGGGCTAGTTGAGCTCACCCTTTTCTTCTATTATTCTCTTCAGGAAATGAGAATATCGCGGGGACTAGTCGGGGATCAGAGTGATGGTCAGAGCTAGATCAGTAGAAATCCTCACTATTCTATAAAATAATGAGATAATGATTGTAATTAACAAGGAGTGAATTTGAATGTTTATATTTTGTATTATATACGATTTGTATTGAAATTCACAGTTTGTGTGATCGTAGTTTGCATGACCGTATGTTATAAAAGATTATATTTGAATTCTGTACCATGTATTTGACGACTCAGAATGGGTTGGTATTGAACCTATTTTGGGGGCGTCACAATCCACCCCATAACTTTTCCCATATTATTTCAGTTCATAAACCAAATACCCATAAAGTCATTACCTTCAATGAGAAACCTTACTGGTTTAGACACAGTAGTCTCCCTTCTCTTATTTGATTACCTTAACTTGTGTATCCTTAAATCATACTTTTTGGGACAGCGAGTAAGACCTGGCAAACGGGCCGGGCCAAATTTGGCCCAGGTTTTTCTAGGCTGAAAATATGAGGCCCGTGGCCTGGGTTGGGCCGGGTAGGCCCGCAGGCATTTTTTTTTTTGTTTTATTTTGCAAAATTATGCTACATAATTTGTCAATTTAACTCAAAAGGAATATATATTTTTATACATACACAAATTGTTCGTCGAGCTTTTCACCCTTTTTCTGTAGCTTTCTTTGTAAGACCCCAACTTTTATGAATAAAGATTTAATTTTCTTTATATATTATTTCGAAATAGTAAGGTGTTGATTTGATAAATATGAAAGTTATGGGTGAAATGTGCAAACATTTTTAAAATGAGCAAGTGGTTATAAAATATTCTTGTTGTCGGGGAATATTCGTTTGGTCGTGGAATATTCTTGTTGTCGGGGAATATTCGTACGACGGCGCAGCTATTTGTGGGCCCCCACAACGGAATAATTGTCGGATATAGAAAGCGACAGAAATAACTTTTTTACAAGATAACGGCGTAGTTGTTACCGTTAGTACTGTTGAAATACCCGGTGGTTAAAATATAGTACGCGGTGTTGCGCAGTAGCACACGGTATTGCACAGTATTTCGAATTATTGAGTCTTACGTGAGAAGGAACCTACTCAATTATTGTTACAGTAGTTACTGTTCAATATTTTATATTATTGACTCAATAATTGCTACGTTGATATTTTATATTATTGACTCAATAATTGCTGCATTGATATTTTATTGACTCAATAATTGCTACGTTGCTATTTTTTATGATTGATTCAATAATGGCTACAGTTGATATTTTGTAGTATTGATTCAATAATTGTCGTTGCACGGTATTTCACGTTATCAACTCAATAATTCATATTATTTGAATAATATTATTAGATAGCATTATTGACAATGTCTAAGGAAGTTCTGTCTAGGAGGGGTTATTTAATTGCGCGCCAGTAGGGAGAAGTCCTTATCGGAAGGCCCCCTCTTTCCTGGGAACGACCTGGTTGTTAATATTGTAGTTCTATAATATTATTTGTGAATAATTAATTATTGATTTATATGATAAGGAAATATTTATTTTGTGGATATTAAAGAAGGAATTAGTGCTGATGTGTTTTTATCAATATTTTGGTGTGGAAAATCATCTGTTTATGGATTTCGGATAATTTATGTTTGGAATTTGGAAAAACTTTCTTCTGCAAAGTTGTAGAGAATTAAATTTTCTATGGAAGGACATAGAATTTGTATTTTTCTGACAAAGGGGCTATTTGTTATGAATTATTGAAGTTTCGGAAAATAAATATTTTTTAAATAAAATGGTGGGCCCCACTTTTGTTGTTGAAAAATCTAAAATTTTTAGCCGCCAGGCGGCGGAATTTTTTTTTTTAAAATATATTATTTTATTATTTTAGTCTCCTTTGGCATCCTAAGCTTTTCCTATAAATAGGGTGCTTAGGTTAGAATTGAAAATCACACCAGAATTAGAAGTTTTCTCTCTCTATAATATCGAGCGTATTTTTGTGAGTATTTCAATACTTTGAGTATTACTATTCAGTACAAGCTTCCGTCGGTATTACATCCGATATTCAAGTCAGAGATACTGTTATTTTGAGGTAATGGATGTTATTTTTTTTCATAAATGATGTTATTCTCTTCAATATCATTATACAGAAATATTATCATGGATTTTATGTTGAAATTCTTACTTTTTCCGTCGGGGTTGCTATTCACGTATACGGCACTATTCACGTATACGGCACTATTCACGGGAAAATTTATTTTTCTTCTATTTGTCCAAATTGTCTGTTAAGGTTACTATCTTTGATTGTATCCAAGTTTTGAGCTTTATTCTTGAATTTTGCTCCACAAAGTATTATTATGGATTATTCTTGAATTTGGATAAACTAAATGACGAATCCCTAATCTTCAGGAAATGAGAATGTTGCGGGAACTAGTCGGGGGACAGAGTGATGGTCCGAGTTAGAGCAGTAGTAGTCCTCACTATTTCTGACAAATAGTGTGATAATAATTGTAATGAGGACTTAGTTTGAATCTTAATATTTTCTACATATTTGTATTGACACTCACAGTTGTGTGGTCGTATTTTGCACGACAGTATGATATAAAGTTTGTATTTGAATTCTGTACCATGTATTTGGCGACTCAGAATGGGTTGGGTTGAATGGACCTATTCTGGGGGCGTTACAGTTGGTATCAGAGCTTAGGGATATGATCTCTGGCGGAGATCGGGGAATAGAACTAGGAGGGGAGAGACGAGTAAATCCTTCGCTAGTGTGTCATACCTAAGCTTATGTGGTATTTAATTGGTCAGTCGGAGCATAGGGTTAATATGTGATATGTTGACTTGTTTAATTAACCCTTGTTTTATGGCAGTATTTGAGAATGGCAGCTGAGAATGTTAACAACGAAGTGAATGAGACCGTGGAGACACCTTTAATCGTTAACCAGGAGAACGTGCAACAAGAAGGCAATGTTCATCCTGAAAATAACGCTGGTCAGACGATAAACGATGAGATGTTTAGAAGTTTTTTGCAGTTTATGCAAAATCAGACGAGGGAGACTCGTGTGCAACATACAGGTGGAGATAATAACAACACGCGAGCTGTCACTGCCAAGCAGTTCAAAGAATTGGGACCACCAGAGTTTCTGGGAAAGCCAGATCCGATCAAGGCGGAGACGTGGATTAAACAAATTACCAAGAAATTTGATGTCTTGGGATGTAAAGAGGAACAGAAGGTTCCATTCGCCACGTTTATGTTCCGTGGAGAGGCAGATTACTGGTGGGAATCCGTGAAGCGTACCCAGCCTGCCGCACTCCAGATGTCTTGGGAAGCGTTCCAGAAACTGTTCAATGACAAGTACTTTCCTGAAAGTATTCGTCATATGAAGGAGGTAGAGTTTATCCGACTGGAACAAAATAACATGACGGTATCCCAAAACGAGGCTAAGTTCGCGGAGCTGTCCAGGTTTGCACCTCATTTGGTGGAGAATGAGGAACGTATGACGCGGATGTTTCTAAGAGGTTTGAAACCCGAAATACGTCAATACCTCATTTCTCATAAATTTTCTCTATATTCAGATGTAGTGAACAGGGCCCAGTTGTTAGAACGAGATAATGATTATGTTCAACCGAGGGACCACAACAAAGGTCGTACCGGTGGCAGCAGTCATCGGAGCAATGACAACCAGCGAGGAGGAAAGTATGACAGAAGCGGTAACCACTCCGGTGGTTATCGTGGCCATGATAGTAGAAGAAGCGAATCGGGAGGAGATTTCAAAAAGAGAAGGTATAACAATGAGAACGCGAAGATGTCAACATCAGCACCAGCATCAACTGTTTCGAGGGGAGGAGAACGACCACCGGTCGTATGCTATAAATGTGGGAAAGAGGGACATATCAGCCCAAACTGCCCACAACAATTCAAAGGATGCTATAACTGTGGAAAAGAAGGACATATAGCTCGAGATTGTCCTGTTGCGAAACCAAATTCAGCGGGGGTGGTGATTCCAAAGGCGGTTGCAGACAAGTCAAAGTCGGTGATTCCTGGAAGAGCGTTTGTCGTGACAGCCCAAAACGCGAGGAATCCACACGAGGTGATTACGGGTAAGCTGATCATAAACTCTTGCGAAGTTTACACCTTGTTAGATACCGGTGCTACCCATTCCTTTATTTCACCTGCTTGTGCTCAACGTTTGAACTTGACTTCTGATAAATTAGACTTTGACTTATCTGTTGAAACTCCGTTAGGAGAAACCTTTGTTACATCTACAGTTTACAAATCTTGCTTGATTCAGATTGGTACCCTTACCTTACCTGTTGATCTTATATCTTTGAAAATACTTGCATTTGACGTGATTTTAGGAATTGACTGGTTAACCACTTACCATGCCAAAATTGATTGTTTTCGTAAGGTTGTTAGTTTTCATATTCCTAATCAACCTGTTGTGCGAATCCAAATCACCAAACCACTAAAATCAGTCAATATCATTTCAAGTCATAAAGCTATTCGTTTATTGAAAAACGGATGTCAAGCTTTCTTAGCTCATGTCACTGATCTAAATCAGAATACGTCAGGTTTGAATGGTATTTCCGTTGTTAATGAGTTTCCTGATGTATTTCTCGAAGAACTTTCCGGTCTACCCCCAGAACGTGAAGTTGAATTCTTTATTGACCTTGAGCCCGGTACAAAGCCCATTTCTAAAACCCCATATCGAATGGCTCCTATTGAACTTCAGGAGTTAAAGATTCAATTACAAGAATTGTTGGACATCGGTTTTATTCGTCCTAGTACGTCTCCTTGGGGTGCTCCTGTTTTATTTGTAAAGAAGAAAGACGGGAGTATGCGACTTTGCATTGACTATCGGGAGTTGAACCATGTCACCATCAAGAATAGGTATCCGTTACCTCGTATTGATGACCTGTTCGACCAGTTGCAAGGAGCGCAATTCTTTTCAAAGATCGATCTTCGTTCTGGATATCATCAGTTGAAGATTAAAACTGAGGATATTCCAAAGACTGCTTTCAGAACACGGTACGGGCATTATGAGTTCTTAGTCATGTCTTTTGGATTGACTAATGCTCCTGCTGCTTTCATGGATATGATGAACCGTGTATTTAAGGAGTATTTAGATCAATTCGTTGTTGTCTTTATTGATGACATTCTCATCTATTCTAAAAGCCGTGAAGATCATGAACACCATTTGAAGTTGGTACTTCAAAAGCTTCGTGAGAACAAGCTATATGCTAAGCTGAAGAAATGCGAGTTTTGGCTTAAGGAAGTAGCATTCCTTGGGCACGTGGTATCAAAACGTGGAGTATCTGTGGACCCGGCGAAGATTGAAGCAATACAAAGCTGGGAGCAACCTAAGTCGGTGACCGAAGTACGAAGCTTTCTGGGCTTAGCTGGTTACTATCGGAGGTTCGTAGAGGGATTTTCTCGAATCGCTACTCCATTAACTCAGTTGACTCGGAAAGATACAAAATTCGTTTGGAGCGAGGAATGCGAGAAGAGCTTCCAAGAGCTCAAGAGGAGACTTATTTCGGCACCTGTTCTGACAATACCATCTGGTTCGGATGGATTTGTTATTTACAGCGATGCTTCGGGCAAAGGGTTAGGATGTGTTCTCATGCAACATGGGAAAGTCATAGCCTATGCCTCGCGACAACTCAAAGAATATGAGAGGAATTATCCTACTCATGATCTAGAGTTGGCAGCAGTCGTATTCGCGTTGAAGATCTGGAGACATTACTTGTACGGAGAGAAAGTGGAGATTTATACGGATCATAAGAGCCTTAAATATTTCTTCACTCAGAAGGAACTCAACATGCGGCAACGACGTTGGCTTGAGTTGTTGAAAGATTACGATCATACCATCCAATACCATCCTGGAAAAGCGAACGTGGTAGCTGACGCGTTGAGTAGAAGATCATATGTGGGAACGAGTGCGATGATGTCAAGTATACGCGTAGAACCAGCTTTGATTGATAAAGTTAAAGCTGCTCAAGCTACGGATGCGGAACTGATGAAGATGAAGAAGAAGGTGCAATTCCAGAAGCAAGAATCGATGAAGAGGGAATACTTCGAGTCAACTCCAGACTTTGTGTTCCTAACGATTTTGACTTGAAGTATAGAATCATGATGGAGGCACACAACACACCGTTTGCAATCCATCCTGGGAGTACTAAAATGTATCGTGATCTTCGACATACATTTTGGTGGAGTAATATGAAGAGAGAGATCGCGGAGTTCATCTCAAGATGTTTAACTTGTCAACGTGTAAAGGCGGAGCATCAAGTGCCGAAGGGTCCATTTCAACCACTGGAGATTCCGAAATGGAAGTGGGAACACATTACGATGGATTTCGTTACGGGTCTTCCCAAGGTTTCTCAAGGCTTAGATGCGATTTGGGTTATTGTTGATAGATTAACCAAGTCTGCTCATTTCTTGCCGATACGAGAGACTTATTCCCTTGAACGTCTTGCTCATATGTACGTGAATGAGATTGTGAGATTGCATGGCATGCCAGTATCCATAGTTTCGGATCGTGATCCCAGATTTACTTCACGATTTTGGATCAGTTTGCAGAAAGCTATGGGCACGAATTTACGATTCAGTTCGGCTTATCATCCTCAAACAGACGGACAATCGGAAAGGACTATCCAAACTCTTGAAGATCTATTGAGACTCTGTGTTCTAGACTTCAAAGGGAGTTGGGATAAATATTTACCATTGGTGGAATTCTCCTACAACAACAGTTATCAGGCAAGTATAGGCGTAGCTCCATTCGAAGCGTTGTTTGGGAGAAAGTGTCGCTCTCCAGTATGTTGGAACGAGGTGGGTGAAACAACATTGTTGGGACCGGAGTTAGTACGTATGACTACGGAAAAGATCCAAATAATCCGACAACGTATACAAATCGCACAAGATCGACAAAAGAGTTATGCGGATCTTCATCGAAAGGACGTGGAATTTAATGTTGGAGACCATGTGTTATTACGTGTTGCTCCATGGAAAGGAGTTACGAGGTTTGGGAAGAGAGGAAAGCTCAACCCACGATTCATTGGTCCATTTGAGATTCTTGATCGAGTAGGAAATGTGGCCTATAGACTTGCTTTACCTCCAAGCATGTCTCGTGTTCATAACGTGTTTCACATATCCGTGTTATGTAAATATGTGAAGGATCCAAATCGCATTATTGAGTTAGAACCAGACGAGATAGCTGAAGATTTAACGTACGAGGAGGTACCTGTCAAGATCTTGGATGGGAAGGAGCACGTCCTATGCTCGAAAATTATACCTCAAGTTAAAGTTTTGTGGAAAAACCATGCAATTGAGGAAATGACCTGGGAGTTGGAATCAGAAATGAAAGCAAGGTATCCTCACCTTTTCGACATACCAGGTACGCACGTCAATTTCGAGGACGAAATTTCATAAGGAGGGGAGGTTGTAAGACCCCAACTTTTATGAATAAAGATTTAATTTTCTTTATATATTATTTCGAAATAGTAAGGTGTTGATTTGATAAATATGAAAGTTATGGGTGAAATGTGCAAACATTTTTAAAATGAGCAAGTGGTTATAAAATATTCTTGTTGTCGGGGAATATTCGTTTGGTCGTGGAATATTCTTATTGTCGGGGAATATTCGTACGACGGCGCAGCTATTTTTGGGCCCCCACAACGGAATAACTGTCGGATATAGAAAGCGACAGAAATAACTTTTTTACAAGATAACGGCGTAGTTGTTACCGTTAGTACTGTTGAAATACCCGGTGGTTAAAATATAGTACGCGGTGTTGCGCAGTAGCACACGGTATTGCACAGTATTTCGAATTATTGAGTCTTACGTGAGAAGGAACCTACTCAATTATTGTTACAGTAGTTACTGTTCAATATTTTATATTATTGACTCAATAATTGCTACGTTGATATTTTATATTATTGACTCAATAATTGCTGCATTGATATTTTATTGACTCAATAATTGCTACGTTGCTATTTTTTATGATTGATTCAATAATGGCTACAGTTGATATTTTGTAGTATTGATTCAATAATTGTCGTTGCACGGTATTTCACGTTATCAACTCAATAATTCATATTATTTGAATAATATTATTAGATAGCATTATTGACAATGTCTAAGGAAGTTCTGTCTAGGAGGGGTTATTTAATTGCGCGCCAGTAGGGAGAAGTCCTTATCGGAAGACCCCCTCTTTCCTGGGAACGACCTGGTTGTTAATATTGTAGTTCTATAATATTATTTGTGAATAATTAATTATTGATTTATATGATAAGGAAATATTTATTTTGTGGATATTAAAGAAGGAATTAGTGTTGATGTGTTTTTATCAATATTTTGGTGTGGAAAATCATCTGTTTATGGATTTCGGATAATTTATGTTTGGAATTTGGAAAAACTTTCTTCTGCAAAGTTGTAGAGAATTAAATTTTCTATGGAAGGACATAGAATTTGTATTTTTCTGACAAATGGGCTATTTGTTATGAATTATTGAAGTTTCGGAAAATAAATATTTTTTAAATAAAATGGTGGGCCCCACTTTTGTTGTTGAAAAATCTGAAATTTTTAGCTGCCAGGCGGCGGAAATTTTTTTTTAAAAATATATTATTTTATTATTTTAGTCTCCTTTGGCATCCTAAGCTTTTCCTATAAATAGGGTGCTTAGGTTAGAATTGAACATCACACTAGAATTAAAAGTTTTCTCTCTCTATAATATCGAGCGTATTTTTGTGAGTATTTCAATACTTTGAGTATTACTATTCAGTACAAGTTTCCGTCGGTATTACATCCGATATTTCAGTCAGAGATACTGTTCTTTTGAGGTAAGGGATGTTATTTTTTTTCGTAAATGATGTTATTCTCTTCAATATCATTATACAGAAATATTATCATGGATTTTATGTTGAAATTCTTACTTTTTCCGTCGAGATTACTATTCACGTATACGGCACTATTCACGTATACGGCACTATTCACGGAAAAATTTATTTTTCTTCTATTTGTCCAAATTGTCTGTTAAGGTTACTATCTTTGATTGTATCCAAGTTTTGAGCTTTATTTCTTGAATTTTGCTCCACAAAGTATTATTATGGATTATTCTTGAATTTGGATAAACTAAATGACGAATCCCTAATCTTTGTCTTTTATCTCACTGGATTCGTTCTTTAAAATATTTTTCATCATCCTCAGTCCTAAAAGGTGATGTAACTGAATATCTTTGGCCTGTAGAGCAAAGATGAATGATTACCTGATGAATATCTTTGGCCGTAGTGCAAAGATGACAGGTGTTGAGATCAACATGACCACTGATGATACAAATGAATATATTTGGCCTGTAGTGTAAAGATGAATATTGACTCGAGATGTATATTGATTGATGTTACAGGGATAAAATATTGATGATGGACTTTTAAATCATAGAAGATAGTAGACTTCATTATCTGCTTAACTCTTCTAATGATTTGTTATTTCCGCTGCGAATATTGATCTAAGATTGGTTGTCCATTATATTTATCTGATTTATTGAAGGCTAACGATGATTTATTTTTCATTATCTTAGTCATAATATTCTTTACTGAGCTAGTTGAGCTCACCCTTTTCATCTGTTGTCCTCTTCAGGAAATGAGAATGTTGCGGGAACTAGTCGGGGGACAGAGTGATGGTCCGAGTTAGAGCAGTAGTAGTCCTCACTATTTCTGACAAATAGTGTGATAATAATTGTAATGAGGACTTAGTTTGAATCTTAATATTTTCTACATATTTGTATTGAGACTCACAGTTGTGTGGTCGTATTTTGCACGACCGTATGATATAAAGTTTGTATTTGAATTCTGTACCATGTATTTGGCGACTCAGAATGGGTTGGGTTGAATGGACCTATTCTGGGGGCGTCACATCCTTACCCTATCTGCAACCTATAATATATGTAACAAATCAGGTGAAGGGCATGCTATTTTACTTTAGTTGTGTATGCATTTTTAAAAGAGAATGCTTAAACTATCAATACCTGGCAAAAAGGGGCTCGACCAATTAACCAACTAAAATGGGACATTACTTGGTATTTATTCCATCTCTAATCTAATTTTGTACTACTAGCTATTGCTATTACGTATTATATCTGGTCCTGCCTCAAAACAGAAGGCCACCAGCCAATTCATTTATTAATTCTTGATTAGATGTAGATGACAGTACTATTCTATATTTATACACATCCACACAATTCATACGTACATATATAGGTGTATATTATATGTATACACACACTTTCTCTAGGCTTCACCAGACTGTGTGCATTATATATGCATGTATGACCTGGTCCAGGGAACCTTTTGACTTTTGCTACATTATGACTAATAATTTTCAAAAGGTTTTCCTTTATACAAGTACAAGATATAAAGCAAAGCAGCAACTAATTAAGTAAAACATTGTACTAATTAAGTAGAATATGTACACTAGCTTTGTAATACTCGGTTAAAAAAACTATTATAATTTAGAGAATTAACAAGATATATTAATAAGTAAATAAATAAATAAAACTTAATCTTCCTCATGATACATCTGATACGAACCGATTGAGGGGAGAGAACGAAACGGGAGCCACGAAGAAGAAAACCATATATTTCGGTTGCTAATTATTTTTCCGGTAAGTGATTGATATCATTAAACCAAGAAAGCTTCTTTACTATGCATCAATCAATTAAAAAATACATAAAAAAATTACTCACGGGCCATGGGCCGTGCCGGGCCAAAAACGGGCTGGGCCAAAATGGCCCAGCTTTACTTGGGCTGCAAAAATTAAGCCCATGACCCATGTTTTTGCGGCGCGGGTCAGGCCGGCCCGGGCCTCTTTTTGCCGGGTCTAGCGAGTAGCTACTAATCATAAAAATAGAAAGTTTTTTATTAAGAAAAAATATATATGTCGATTTTGTTGCGTGTTAGAACATTACATAATTAATTATGTATTATATTAATTTACAGACTACTCCCTCCGTCCCTTAATATCAGTCGTTTTAGAGTTGTGCACAAGTATTAAGGAAATGATTGTGTAACATTAAATATAATATCAGTTGTCTATATTGTTCTTGTATTGGAAAAAAAGAGTTTTATTTATTGGGCCAAAATAGTGAGAGAACCAAAGTTATATTTATTACTTGGGGTAATATTAGAAACTAAGCAGTTAATGCTTATTTATATTAAGAGACAAAAATACTTCTCTAAAACATCTTATATTAAAGAACGGAGGGACTACATCATTTTGCCTACTCTTTGATATGTTTTTGTGTGGCTATATATAAATAGTATATCATAGGAAAAATATAGTGAGATTTTAGCAAAATATAATACGGCAATATGACAATTCTAATTAAAAAAATGTTTATGGGATAATTATGTAATTTGAATATGTAGAGATACATAAAGGGTGGACAAAGTAAAATAGTGTCTGGAAGTAGCATTATTCTAAAAATAAACTATCAAAACTCGAAAACGATTGATTGGCGGAAGAAGTGGGAAATCAAACGCCAAACCCTCAATTTTCAAAGAGTGGACATTTTTATAGTGACATTCTAGTGACATTATTTTTTTTTTTTGGTTTTTTTTTAGAGTACATCCCAAAAAATGTATAGTATTTATTCCAACTGGAATTTTTACAGAAAACAGTGTTTTAGGTGTAATTTGAATACATACAAAAAACAGTGTTTTATCGATTGTACAGGCTCTGTTTCTTGTATGTATCCAAATTACACCTAAAACACTATTTTTTATAAAAATTTCAATTTAAATAAATATTATATATTTTTTGGGAAGTACTCTAAAAAAAACCCAAAAAAAATAATGTCATTAGAATGTCACTAAAAAAATGTCCCCCTAGAATTATTGATTTTCAAATATTTAGCGGAAACCAAGCACAAAACTTTCCAAAACGAAACTCAAAAACCAGGGTTTTGCGTTTTGAGCGGAAAACTGTAATTTCTTTTTGAAACATTAGAAATGGCGGCATCTCTCTGTTTTATTAGACCAGCTCGCTGCCCAGCTTCTCATTCCTCTCTCTCATCCTCTCTTTCTCTCTCCTTAAACTGTAAGCCCTAATTTCTCTTTTGGAGGGAGAGTGATAAGACAATGGCTGGTCAGGAGAATTGCGGTCGGGCGACCCGATTGGCGTTGAAGAGGGCTGCGGCGTCAATCGGCGTGCCGGAGTGTCAACCAGCCACCAAGAAGAGGGTGGTGTTGGGTGAGATTTCGAATTTGTCTAATGTTCTTCAGGTGAATCAGAACTTGGGTTCTGAGCTGGAAAAAGCCAAATGTAGGCCGAATAAGAGACCAAAGAAAGCTTTGACGGAGACTTTGAGGGAAGATGATACAAAGGGTATTGATATTGATGCGAAATCTGATGATCCCCAGATGTGTTCTGCTTATGTTTCGGACATTTATGAGTATCTTCATAACATGGAGGTGAGTGAGATTTATGTTTTTAGTTAAATTTTTTGTGTTAGTTGCAAATGGGTTGGTTTAATTTTAAAAAGTTAATTACTGGTTTACTGTTAATTTTAAGGATTAATTCATTTGGTTTGATGGGTCTATTTTTGTGATTTAGGGGATTTGGGATTAATCTTGAGATTTGTATTTTGGGTTTTAGGCTATATAGGCTGGTTCAATTTCTAAAACTATGAAATGGGTTAAATCCACTCCATTTTAAATGGTTTTCAGGGGCTACTCTATAGATGTGTAATCAGGGTTTTGTATTTTGATAAACTTTAGGTTTTCTTCAACTGGTTTTTCTTAAAAAATGCTGATACCTTCAAAAGATAATTTTTAGTTGTTTTGATTTATTTGGATATATGCATATTACTATGAAGATTTTGAATTCAGACTAATTTGGGTTATTCTTATTCAGATGGAAACAAAAAGAAGACCACTGCCTGATTATATTGAGGAGGTCCAGAAGGATGTGAGTGTTAACATGAGAGCAATTTTGGTGGATTGGTTGGTTGAGGTTTCAGAGGAGTACGAGCTTCTTTCAGACACTGTGTATCTAACAATTTCTTACATTGATAGATACTTATCAGTGAATACTGTTAATAGGCAAAAGCTTCAGCTTCTTGGTGTCTCTTCAATGCTCATTGCTTCGTAAGCGTCTAATGCCTTGTTTTAATATAATAATATTTAGGCAATCTTGCTAGGCTCCCTTCTCATAAATATTTACTTTTGTGGTTCATGAATAGAAAATACGAAGAAATCAATCCGCCACATGTTGAAGAATTTTGTTATATCACTGATAACACATACACAAGAGAAGAGGTGGTGAAAATGGAGGCTGATGTACTCAAATCTCTCAAGTTTGAAATGGGGAATCCGACAGTTAAAACATTTCTCAGGTGAGGACAATATCAGCATACTATATCTGCTATTCGTCATCGATCTTTTAATGCTTTAGTACATGAACTCTGCACTGTATTTGTCTAATTTTGTGTTATCAATTTGCATTTCCCGCTTACAGAAGATACACCAGAATTGCTCAACAAAACCACAATGTGAGCCCCTCTCTCTCTCCCTTTCTCTCTATGTGTGTGTGTGTGTGTGGAAGATAAGGTGTTTCTGTTAGTTACTTATTTTTGCTTTGTGCCTTCTACAGACTCCTGATTTGCAGTTGGAGTTCTTGGGTTATTACCTAGCAGAACTAAGTTTGTTGGATTATGGATGCATCAAATTCTTACCTTCTTTGGTAGCTGCATCAGTGACATTTCTTTCAAGATTCACCATCAGGCCAAATGTGCATCCTTGGGTAACGAACCTAACTACTCCTATAAAGTTATAATCTTTGTGTATCAGGAATACTACTTTCATAAAGTTCCAATCTTCATGTATCAATCAAACTAAACAAGTTCAACTTGCCTTGCAGAGTTCAGCCTTGCAACAGTACTCTCAATACAAACCAGCAGATTTGAAGGAATGTGTTCTTATCATACACGATTTGCAATTGAGTAGAAGAGGAGGCTCTTTGATGGCAGTGAGAGATAAATACAATCAACATAAGGTATACACATGGCATTTAACATTTGATTATTTTCTATGAACAGTACAGTTATAGTTATCTGATCCCATGAGTTGTTTGGAACAGTTCAAATGTGTATCAGCATTATCTTCTCCTCCAGAGATACCAATTTCCTTCTTTGATGATGTTAAAGAATGTCAGATAGAATAATTATATTGGATATGATCTTTACAAATCAATGGAAGGCCATGTGGATAAAGCTCAGAAACACAAGATTGGGTTGTTACACTGACTATCCGGCTTGATGGAAGAATGTTTGACTGATTCGATTGCCATGAGCGGCTGGTTTTGAAACTGGCCTTACTGGTATCCCACTACTGACACAGGTTATGAATATTACAGTAGCTTTATTCAAAATATAGATTTAAGGTTTACCTTGTCAGGAGTCCTATATTTGTTGACAAATAGCTTGTAAGTTTGTCTGATTGATCCCCTGTATGAACATGGTATCCACTTTAAATTGTTTGTCAAATTCTTTGGCTTATAAGTTCATGTAATACTCGAGAATACATTGAAATTAATAATTATGAAGAAAGCATTTATAGTATGAGCTCGGAAGTGGCTTGTTACTTAAATTGATGGTTTATCTAATGTTACAGTTCTGTTGATTTAAGAAATAAAATATAGTCAAATTGTCGTTTCAGCAAGTTAAACTTGCATTTCATAGCCAGCCAAGTTTTGAAAAGAATGACTGGCAATACTGAGTTTTTTTCTTCTTTTTTTTGGGATATTATTGAGTAGGGCTGAGTCTGCACCAAAAACCGCACGAACCGCACCGATTAAAACTGCACCAACGGTTCCGGCGTATGTGGTGGTTTTAGGTAGGTTGAATAACTAAATTTACGGTTTCGGTTTGGTTACTAGCTAAAATCGTACGTATAAAACTAAAACTGCATCATATGTGTGTATGTATGTATTATCTCTAATAAATTCTAAAATTACTTTTCACTTGAACACGATCAGAGAAAATCCCAGTCTTGCATTGTCATTTTTTCCATCAATTAAAAGAAGATGGTTAGAGGTTATAGAGTCAAAAATTAAATATTTGGGTTTTGGAATTTCAGATTTGTTTGATGCGTTATTGGAGGGGTTTATAGCTGAGGGGTCAAATTCGTTGGTTCGAGCACTTGATGTATTGATTAAGGTCTCAACTATAGTAGTAATAGTCTAATAGATTATTTTTCAATTTAGGTACAGTTAGGATTATATTCTATAAGTTCTTCCTGCAATATATAAGATAGAATTTCATTCTATCTCCAGTATATATTTTTAATTTTTGGGAAACTAGATAAACCTCTTACTTGTTATCGAATATATGGTCTCTGTTGTGACGCCCCCTCAGAATAGGTCCATTCAACCCAACTCATTTTGAGTCGCCAAATACATGGTAGAGAATTCAAATACAAACTTTATATCATACGGTCGTGCAAAATACGACCACACAACTGTGAGTCTCAATACAAATATGTAAAAAATATTAAGATTCAAACTAAGTCCTCATTACAATTATTATCACACTATTTATCAGAAATAGTGAGGATTACTACTGCTCTAACTCGGACTATCACTCTGTCCCCCGACTAGTTCCCGCAACATTCTCATTTCCTGAAGAGGACAACAGATGAAAAGGGTGAGCTCAACTAGCTCAGTAAAGAATATTATGACTAAGATAATGGAAAACAAATTATCGTTAGTCTTTAACAAATCAGATAAAATATAATGGACAACAAATCTTAGATCAATATTCGCAGCGAAAATAACAATTCATTAGAAGAGTTAAGCAGATAATGAAGTCTACTATCTTCTATGATTTAAAAGTTCATCATCAATATTTTATCCCTGTAACATCAATCAATATACATCTCGAATCAAATATTCATCTTTGCACTACAGGCCAAAGATATTCATTTGTATCATCAGTGGTCATATTCATCTCAACACCTGTCATCTTTGCACTACAGGCTAAAGATATTCATCAGGTAATCATTCATCTTTGCTCTACAGGCCAAAGATATTCATCAAGTAATCATTCATCTTTGCTCTACAGGCCAAAGATATTCAGTTACATCACCTTTTAGGACTGAGAATGATGAAAAATATTTTAAAAAAACGAATCCTAGTGAGATAAAAGACAAAGACTAAGGATTCGTATTTTAGTATATCCAATTCAAAAATACCTCGTAATAATCAATTATGGAGCAAAATTCAAGAATAGAGCTCAAAACTTGGATACAATCAAAGATAGTAACCTTAACAAGCAATTTGGACAAATAGAAGAAAATTTAATTTTTTCGTGAATAGTGCCGTATACGTGAATAGTAACCCCGACGGAAAAAGTAAGAATTTCAACATAAAATCCATGACAATATTTTTGTATAATGATATTGAAAAGAATAATATCATTTACGAAAGAAAATAACATCCCTTACCTCAAAAAGATAGTACCTCTGACTGGAATATCGGATATAATACCGAAGGAAACTTGCACTGAATAGTAATACTCAAAGTATTGAAATACTCACAAAAATACCTCGATATTATAGAGAGAACTTCTGATTCTAGTGTGATTTTCAATTCTAACCTAAGCACCCTATTTATAGGAAAAACTTAGGATGCCAAAGTAGACTTTTGAATAAAATAATATTTTATTTTTTTAAAAAAATCCGCCACCTGGCTGCTAGGAAAATTCAACATTCAACAAAAAGTGGGGCCCACCATTTATTTAAAAAATATTTATTTTCCGAAACTTCAATAAATTATAATAAATAGCCCCTTCATCAGAAAAATACAAATTCTATGTCCTTTTATAGGAAATTTAATTCTCTACAACTTTGCAGAAGAAAGTTTTTCCAAATTCCCAACATAAATTATCCGAAATCCACAAACAGATGATTTTTCACACCAAAATACTGATAAAAACACATCAGTGCTAATTCCTTCTTTAATATCCACAAAATAAATATTTTCTTATCATATAAATTAATAATTAATTATTCACAAATAATATTATAGAACTACAATATTGACAACCAGGTCGTTACCAAGAAAGAGGGGGCCTTCCGATAAGGACTTCTCCTTACTGGCGCGCAATTAAATAACCCCTCCTAGACAGAACTTCCTTAGACATTGTCAATAATGCTATCTAATAATATTATTCAATATGAATTATTGAGTTGATAACGTGAAATACTGTGCAATGACAATTATTGAATCAATACTACAAAATATCAACTGTAGCCATTATTGAATCAATCATATAAAATGGCAACGTAGCAATTATTGAGTCAATAAAATATCAATGTAACAATTATTGAGTCAATAATATAAAATATTGAATAGTAATTACTGTAACAATAATTGAGTAAGTGCCTTCTCACGTAAGACTCAATAATTCGAAATACTGTGCGATATCGTGTGCTACTGTGCAACACCGCGTATCACTGTATTTTAACCACCGGGTATTTCAACAGTACTAACGATAACAACCACGCCGTTATTTTGTAAAAAGTTTTTTCTGTCGCTTTCTATATCCGACAGTTATTCCGTTGTGGGGTCCACAAATAGCTGCGCCGTCGTACGAATATTCCCCGACAGCAAGAATATTCCACGACCAAACGAATATTCCCCGACAACAAGAATATTTTATAACCACTTGCGTATTTTAATTTTTTTTTTACATATATCACCCTTAACTTTAAACTTTTATCAATTTAACCATTTACTAAATAGAAAAATTGAATACTTTTATTTCATAAAATTCGGGGTCTTACATCTGTTGTTTTATATTGCGTATGTTTTAATTTTAAAGCATCATTCCTTTATTATAAATTAAAATTATTTTATGTGTCTCATTGTTTTATGATTTGATGGTGAATTTGACATGTTTGGCAGAAGGAGCTTTGGTTCTATGCTTGATATAATTTCCATTGTCGATTTTGTCACTAAGTTAATTTCTCGATGTGAGCTGTGTTAAATTATATTGAAGGTTTAGACCTTTTTGTTGTTTTAATTGGTTTTGGAACCGAAACCGCACTAATTGAAATCGCACCGCACAGTTTAAAACCACACCGCACCACACCAATCATAAGCTGTTTCGTGTGCGGTTTTGGATTTGTCAAACCGCACCTAAGCGGTTTCGGGTGCGGTTTGGACTTCAAGCCGCACCATGCTCACCCCTACTATTGAGAAGGGTTCAATGCCAAGTTAAATGAGAAAAGAAGAGATGTGTATTTTTGTCGAAGTTAAAATTGTAGTAAACCTTATTCTCAATGTTCTACTATGAGGATGAAAATATTGGTGGTTCACCAACTATATTTCAACCTTAGAAAACATACTTTTCGATGATAATTATAACTCTTCTTGAGAAAGGTAAAAAACCATTACATTTTCTTGAAAACGGGAAAAAAAAAAATCCAAATGAGATAATTGAAAATAGGCCGTGACTATGTAATTGGCTAAAAAGATGCCAGCATTTTTGATGTGTTTTAGTTTTGAACAATTACATTTGCTCACAAATATAGAAAACTTTAGTATCCGGTTACAATGAAATTAACTCCATAGTAAGTTGATTAATTGATTAAGATAGTGTTAACACGCAGAGAGATCACCTCCTAACTTGTGTGTCGACACTGTATTGATCAATTGACCAAAATAAACTTCATGCTAACCACTCTCATAACTTTATTTCACATACAGTAAAACCTCTATTTAGTCATTGTGTTGGGACGAAATTAATTTTATTCCTATAGGAAGGTTATAACTAAATAGATGTGTAGTTATAAAATTATTATTTGACTTAGTTTTCTTTAGTGCAAGTGGTGTAGAGATAAAACATGCACTACATGTATAACCAATTAATAGAGAAGGTATAAACACTGATAAAAGAGATGGACATAATTTCAAAAAACTGTACATATATCTATGTAGTGTTAGGAATATGCAAAATCACCTCAAAAGTTTAAAATCTTGTATCAACTCTAAAAAATAAATTATTGTCTCAAACAATAGATAGATATTTTATTTCATCTTTAAACCTTTAAATGAAACATAGCACATATTTTTTGCAATATGTAGATAATTATTAGTATATGGAGGCAAGTTTCTTAAGAAGGGACCTAAAAAAATTATAACTTATTACAATATGGAGCTTATTCTTATTTATAACTGGCTCAAGTTGGGTCCAATTTTTTTTTTATTACTATATGGAGGTTAATCCTATATAAAGTATTACTCCCTCCGTCCCAGGATAAAAGTCCTGGTTGACTTTTTGCGCATATTAAGAAAGATAATAAAATGACAAAATTGTCCATATTTAAATTTTCACTTAATTGCATAGTTTTCTACACATTACTAGTGATGCTCCATAAATATGCATAGAAAATAGAAATATAACAATTAATAATAAGGGTATTCTAGGTAAATTATTGTAAAAAATAGATCATTTAAGGTAAACAGGCATTTAACTTGGGACTACCTAAAAAAGTAATAAAGACTTTTATCCTGGGATGAAGGGAGTATTAAATAGAGGTTTTACTGTAGTAACTTTATTTAAACAACACAACCGAGTAAAACCATTCCACCATCATAATATTTCATACAACCAGATCTTTAAAACTTGAGTTTCCCCTATTAGCCTCTGGTTTGAAAACAGAGTCCCTAACACTTTGAAGTTTTCCAAGAGCATCTCTCATGCTTATGCGGCCGTCAGGAGAATCATCAGCGCAAGATAACCCAACAGCAATGACAGTGGTCAGGCAATGAAGTTGCGCCTCTTGGCTAATTATAAACTCATCATCATGGCTGATTTTTTTCATGTGCAGAAGCAACTCAGGGTCCAGCACTTGTTCTACGTCGGTAGGGAAAGCGGCTTGCACCCATTTCTTTAGGCTTAACCCTCCTGTAAATCCCCCATGAGTTGGATTCTTGACAGTAAAAAGCTCGAGCAACATTATGCCATAGCTATACACATCTCCTGCTGTGGATGGTTTTATTCCCATGCCATATTCTGCGTATATAATAATAATAATAATAATAATAATTTGTTAAAATATTAGAGAGTGGTATCTAATATTTAGAGAGTTAGCTCTTTTAGCAGACATGAAAATTGGACATGAAACACCCAACTCCTACTCCTACTCCTACTCCTACTCCTTCGTTAGAATATGTGAAATACCTTCATATGTATAAAAAGTTTTAAGTATTTATTAATAATATTTTTAATTATGATATTTTAAATGAGTTTTTCTTAGTTTGAGAGGACTCAAGAACATACGTATTAATTAGTGAAATAAAAAATTGAGTTTTAATTTATCCATTGTAAACTTCACGCCATTAAACTCTCGTCTTTTTGATACTAAAGAACCCCTTTTAAAAATAATTTTAAGAATAAATATTAGTTTATGTATATTTTATATTATTTTTTTTGTAGACATGTTTTTAGAATAGGAGGGAATAAATAAACGAACAGTAAAAATATAACAAGGAAAGAGAATAGGATGACGATGATGATATGATGATGATGATGATGATGATGATGATGATGATGATGAACATTATTGTTAGGGTTTTGTTGGAGGGGACCTCAATTATTCATTATTCAGTCCTCTTTTGTCTTTTTCTCTCTCTCTCTCTTTGCTTGCTAGCTAGCTAGCTATTCTTGTAGTTGGATTGGATGCCAGAGTTTGAAAGATAAAGCAATTAAATTCCTAAGGAAAACAGGGCCAACCACCATAACACGTACAACTTTAATGCTCAAAAAGTCATACTACTAGCTAATTTCCATTTTTATGTACACTCGTGTTCAATTTTTATGTACACTCGTATCAAAATATAAATAAGTGAAATTCAAATACACTCGTGTTTAATTTTGATGTACACATGATTTTTGATAAAAAGCACAACTAGGTTTACCCCGATTCCCATAAGGGAATGGGGCGGGTATGGTTCAGGGATCCTTCGCCAGGCCTACCGCCAACTTCTTGTTTCCCCATTACTCGACCCACTCTCGAAAATAATATCCCATACGTTCCGCCCCAACCCGTTTCCCGAATTCTCCCCTCATCTAAATTCTTTTATAATACTTGTATAATTATTTTTATTTCAAAATCAAACAACGTACAATATTTTCATTATTAGTAACACCTTGTATTACAAATGTCATGAGTTTTTAATAAAATAACATAATTAGGCATACAATTATATATATATATATATAATTTGTTCGAAGTGGGGCGATAGGATATATCTCATACCTGAGCCTGACCCTATAAAATTAAAAAATCGGGTCGATTAGGGTTGAGATTCTCTCGGGCCCGGTCGGGGTTGGGCAAAATTACGAGGCCCTTTTTCCATATATAAAACACTACATGCACTAAAATAAGTGAACTTGATGAATTAATCCACTGACCTGGAGGTATGTAACCAATAGAACCCTTAAGAACATGTGTAGAACTAATAGATTGATCTCCAGTTCTGTCAATCAACAACCTAGCAAGCCCGAAGTCTCCAATCTTTGCACCCATTTCTTCATCCAAAAGAACATTACTTGGCTTCAAATCACAATGCACAACCGGAATCTCGCACTCATGGTGCAAATAGTTTATGCCACATGCAACATCAATTGCAACATTCAGCCTATCTAAAATGTTCAGCCCCTCCCCATTTGCATTCCTTCTTCTCCCCTTGATCCAATCATCCAAACTCCCATTGCTCATGAACTCGTAAGCCAAAGCCAAAAAGTCCATGTTCTTGAAGTCGATGCTTGAGCACGAGGTTATTAGTTTGACAATATTTCGGTGCCTCACGTGCCTCAAAGCTGCACATTCTGCCAAGAAGCTCTTGAAAGATCCACTAAAGTCATTGGAAAGAACCTTAACCGCGATCGCCATTCCTTCTGTGAGAAAGCCTTTGTAAACCCTTCCAAAACTCCCCTGTCCGAGCAGATTTTCTTGGTTAAAATTTCCTGTTGCAAGACGAAGCTCGTTGTATGTGACCATTTGATGCTCCCCCTTGAAGGAGTCTAGTCCTTCCATTATCTTTGATTTTTCTTTTCGAGAGAAGAACAATAAACCAATGGTGAAACATACTACAGCTATTGCAGCTGTAGTAATTGTAACACAAATCAAGATTATTCGCCCTCGAGTGTTTTTTTTGCAGGGGAAATGAAAGCTGAGCTTTTTGTTACCTTCCATATCAACTCTAGAGAGATTTGTGAAAATTCCACCAGTAGGAAGCTCACCCTCCAGGTTGTTGAATGAAATATTCAACGACTGTAGGACTAACAATTTTTCCAGGTCACGAGGAACCGAGCCAGAGAGTTGGTTCGAGGAGAGATCAAGAATTTCCAAATCTTTAACTGCTCCTAAAGTTTCTGGAATACCGCCTGATAACATATTTTGGGCTATGAACAACTCCTCTAAGCTCTTACAATTGCCAATTGAGTTGGGTATGTTGCCAAAGAAACGATTGTCAGAAATGTTGATAGTGGCAACACTTTGCAGCAATCCTATTTCTTGAGGCAAAGGGCCACTGAGGAAGTTTCTGGAAAGATTCAGAAAAGTGCTTAAACTAGGGAGATTAAGAATTCCTTCTGGTATGCTCCTATTAAGCATATTATTAGACAAGTCCATTGCAAGCAGATTCTGAAAGTTTCGAAAAGTAGGGGGAATGGTTCCCACCAACTCATTTCCGGATAAATCAAGCTTATTCAACTTTTGGAGATTGCCCAGTGAACTTGGGATTTTGCCATTCAAACGATTTCCAGCCAATCCCAACATTTGCAGTTCTCCCAACTGGCCTATTTCTGGTGGAATTTCACCCGAAATCGAGTTGTAGCTTAAGTTAAGCAACTGTAAGCCACTAAGTTGACCAATGGAGGCCGGTATGCTACCAGAAAATCTATTTCCTCCCATGTAAAGTTTTGCTAGACTCTTGGAAAGATTTCCTATGGACTCTGGAATTACACCCTCTAAAAGATTACCATCTATGGCAAGGAAATTCAGACGGGTGCTGTTTGTCATAGAAGTAAGAAAACCAAGGCCATCGTCTTTTGTGCTAACGATGTTATTAAACCCGATATTATACATGTGTAGATACGGGAGGTTTCCAAGCCCTAGTGGCACCTTCCCATGCAAATAATTATGCGCCACACGAATGACTTGTATATTTGTGAGGTTGTGCAAAGACCCTGGAATTGTACCGGTGAATTTGTTGAAGCAAAAGTTGAAGACAAGAAGATTGGGAAGCGTGACTCCAACGTTGTTGGGAAGATCTCCCCACAAATCATTAGACGCCACGGCTAAAGAAACTAGCCAAGACATGTTGTATATGGAGGAAGGAACAGTGCCGGCGAGACTGTTTATGGTGAGATCAAGGTGCTTCAAATTTCCAAGACGGGACAACTCGTTAGGTATCACGCCATTTAGTGTGTTGGTGCCTAAGTTTATTGTAACGAGGGACGAAACGTTACCTATAGAGGGTGGAATTGAACCAAAAAGGCGGTTTCGTCCCAAGTTCAAGACTTGAAGCTTGGTGAACTTGTTGAGGTCGTTAGGAATTCGACCCGAAATTTCATTTTGCATCAAGTCAAGGATTCTTAGCTCTTTGCACCGGGTTATGTTTGGCGGGACAATACCTCCTATGCTGTTGAAGCTTATGTTGAGCAACTGGAGACGAGGAAGGTCACTTATTTGATGTGGAAGTGATCCCATGAATTTGTTGCACTGAAGCTCAAGAGATGCAAGGAAGGAGAGGTTGGCAATATGTGGGCTTAGAGAACCGGTAAGCGACCGGCCTGAAAGATTCAGGCCGACCACTCTTTGCCGGAGTTTGTTGCATGAAACTCCGGTCCAGTTACAGGGGGAGGAGTGTTGGTCCCATGTAGATAGAACATTAGGAGGGTCCATAGCTATTTGAGACTTAAATGAGATCAAGGCCTCCTTGTCAGTGACAATACTTTGAGCAGAAAATGCATTTCTACATGACGAAATTAGGAGAAATAAAATAAGAAAATATTGAAGCACAAGTAGGTAGTGGAAAGCCATATCTAGCTAGGTACTGCTTGAAGTATTTATAGGAAGAATGAGGCTCGGAACCTTAAGTCATGTTTGTTTGCAAGGATTATAATTTTGGGATTATAATACATGAGATTATAATCCGAAACTATTAATCCTAAGATTAAATAGTTCTAGTCACATGTTTGTTTTTTTATGAGATTATTCATGGGATAACTTAAAATAATCCTATGTTATGTTTGTTTTTTCTAGGATTAATTAAAAGATTGGATTAAAAAATATCATTTGGACTATTATACCCTTACCAATAATAACATATTTTAAATTATAATTTAAACTTATTTATACATCAAAAAATAATAAAAAAATTAATTAAAAACTTTTAAATAAGTGATTATATTATTCAGTAAATATTATTTTTTTTGAGAAGGGGTGGGGGGTGGGGGGTGGGGGATGGGGTTGGGGTTGGGGTTGGGGGTGGGGAAGGGTGATACAAGGCGGGGTGGGAGTGTATACATAATCAGTAAATATTATTTTTTAATTTTTGTGGGGTGGGGGTGAGGTTGGTGGGTGGGCGGGGTGGGGTGGGCGAGGTGGGGGCAGGGTGGGGTGGGATGGGGGTATACATAATCAGTAAATATTATTATTTTTTTAGGGGGAGTGGGGGTGGGGTGAGAGTGAAGGTGAGGTGGGGTGAGTGGTGGTGGTGGGGGTGGGGTGGGGGTGTATATATAATCAGTAAATATTATTTTTTTAATTTTTGTGGGGTTGGGTGGGGTGGGGTGGCGTGGGCGTGGGGGTGGGCGGAGTGGGAGTGTATACATAATTAAAAAAAATTGAGTGGGGGGTGGGGTGGGGTGGAGTGGAGTGGAGTGGAGTGGAGTGGAGTGGGGTGGGGGGTGGGGGTGGTGGGGTGTATACATAATCAGTAAATAATTTTTTTTTGAAGGGGTGAGCGGGGTGGGGTTGTATACATAATCAATAAATATTATTTTGAAAAAATAGACCGACTGATAAACGGAAATGATATAATAGGATATTAAGAAAAATGTCTAGGGGTAATTTTGTCTAGCAATTTTTAATCCCAAATGGTAGAGATTATAATACCAGGTAGGAGATGGTATTAAATAATCCCATATTCTAAGCTATTTTATAATCTAGGACTAATAATCCTAAACTCAAATTTAAAAACAAACAAATCACTTGAGATTAATAGTCCTATCCCAAGTGTAATACTTGCAAACAAACATTAACCTAAGACTCCAACAAAACTTGGGCGCAAATCGCTTGACTTGGAATTTGGCAAGCAACACGTTGAAGCCTCAGCTCTAAGTTAAAACCATAGTACTGAATGCAGAGGTCTATTATAGTGAGTTTTTAGGTCAAATTAACTCAATGTAAGACTTTAACCCAATACAGCCCCCTGCGCAAGGGTGGATCCAGCCTCTTAAGCCAGGTCAATTTTGAAATAAATAAATTCTCATAAAAAAATAAAAATATAGTAAATTAAATTACAAAACAAAATAATGCCCAAATATTATTTTTAGTAACATTTTTTGAGATTTCATTACTTAAAATTGTTATATGATAGTCTCATTTTTATTAGTTACAAAAATTCACAAGCAATTACAAAAAATCTCAAAACAATTGTTAAATTTGTGAAACTATAAATTAAAAAATACAACATATCGATTTTTTTCCTAAAGTCAAGCTAGTGAGAAGAATTAGGTCAAGCCGCTAGGACGAGAAACGGCGATACAAAGAGTATTATAGTGACCAAGGTAATATATGATATGAACTTTGAAGAATTTAATACTACCTCTATTCCAAAATTAGATATACATTTTGACATTTTAAAGTCAATTCGTGAAATCCTTAAACTCAAATTGCTATAAGTTCGTTCAAATTTTAAAAACAAAGATAATAATTAGTAGTGTGTTAGATCCCAGAGGACACACAATAGATCTAAAAGGGGGGTTGAATAGATCCTTTTAATTTTAAAGCCTTTTCCATTTTATTTTGTATTGCTAAGTAATTAGCATATGACAAATATAAGAATCATTTCAAGCACAGTGGAATAAGTTAAAGATCCCTTCATAGATATCTTGAAAAACATTGTTCTAGAGTTAGTTAAATTGTAAATGGTTATTATAGTTATAGCAGTTATATGTATATAAGGTAAATGACTGAAAGTAAATAACACAAGGAATTTTAAGTGGTTTAGAGACTCAAGCTCCTAATCCACTCTTCTGCTTCAACAAGCAGAGATTCCACTAAGGAAAAGGGTAACTCTTGAATCATAAAGATTTCTTCAAGGCCAGCAGCCTTGGAACTTCAGTTCACTAAGAACTCTTCAAGCCCAGCAAACTTGAAACTGTAGACTAAGCCCAACAGACTTAGAATCTCTTGTACCCTCTGGTACTCAGCAAGCCCAGCAGGCTTGACTTTAATTTAGTCCCTCGGACAAGGACCCCTCAGGCCCTGTCTACTTGTTGTTATTGTTGTTGGTGCTGAGCTGCTAAGATGACTTGAAGCTTGTTCATCCTTTGGTACTAAGCAGCTTGGTGTGATCCTCCTTGGATTTTGCAATGAGACTGGATCACCTTTGATGGATTGCTAAGTTGATCATAAAGCTCGACGACCTTGAGTACTTAGCAGTCTATCATCTCTTCCTTTGGGCAGCTGATCTTGTGGTTGATGCTTGTCTTCATCTTATTTCAGCTTTGTACACTTTCACCACTTGGGGTCTGCTAAGTCTTTGCACTTCTAGTATACTCTATCCGGTACTTAGCATCCCTTGAACATTGATTGACTGGAGTGCAGATTCGATTCTGCATTCACTTCTCTTCAGCTCGGGTTGTTCATGGTGAATCGTTGAGTGGCCCTTTGGATCTGCTTTCTGGTCTGTCACTCTTCTCCTTGTCTTCTTGGCCTTCTCGGCTCTTAGCTCAGATGCCAATCTGTTTGGCATTCTCTTCTGTGTTGAGCGAAGCCCTCGTCAGTTAAAGCTCTCCTTCAAATCTGCTTCACTTCTACTCTGGTAGTTTCACTGCCACTGAGACATATTCAGTTTAGCTCTGTAGAACTCGTAGAGTCAACAACATTTGATCCTTTGAAGCTTCAGCTGTTATATACTCCTTCATAAGCTTCCTGTTGGAATATAGCTGTTGGAAGCTATTTGAATTGCCTCAAAGTTCCTGAGTTATTTGGTGCAGACTACTGACTTGGTGTGACAACACCTTTTGACTTTACTGATACAGCAGTCTACTATTCCACCTACCACTTCAGAGATATCACTTTTATGTGTCAGGCTGGTAGTCACCTTTATTTCTCCTTTCTGATTCCTCGATTAGAACCACAGGAGTTGTCTTTCTGCATCGATGCTCTTAATCAGCAACGTTCGAATGTCAGTCTTCATATTGAGACTTTGTCAAGGCTTCAATAATCAGATGACTGAACTCCACGATTCTGATGCAAATGACCATGAGCTTGATCGTAGTTTGTCTGTTGAATGTTGCTCGTTGACTGGTTGAGACAACACTACGATTCTGAGAGTGTTCTTTGGATTGACAATGTAGAACCTCTCTTCCTTCACTCGTGCAGTACTTCAATACTTCTGCTTGCCTTGACTTGTATTAGGAACTGACAACTTGTCTGAACGCTTTGGCCCTTCTGGATTGCAAGACTCTTTTGATTAGTCATGCTCAGCTCTCTCTCTTCATTCCGCCATGTGATCTCCCGTTCACTTTACATGATGAGGCTGAGCCATTGACAATCTTTTTCGTCTATTCTATAGGTTGGCCAGCTCCACTGTATGTGCTTTATCAGTTCTTGCTGCTCATCTGGCAAGCACCACGATTATGGTTACACCCAAGATCGTTGTCTTCTGTTGGTTTGACAGATACTGCATTGCTGACTTCTTTTAGTCAGTCACTTCATTTATTGTCTTCTAATATTTGCTTGTGGAAGACTTCTCTTGAATGGATTCACTTCTCAATCAGGATGCTGATTGAGTTGGTGCTTCGAACTTCTGTTTGCTTGCAGGCCATTCGATGAGTGTTCTCTGGCTTTCTTTAGGTAGATTGCATCTTTACTGCTCTGACCAGAGGCTACATTCTTTGGATACTTTGGAGTGTTCATTTTTTGAGAGTCGTATTGTCTCTATAATTGTTCCTTGGCGTTGTGTGCACTTGATAGACTTTGTCGAAGCCTTTGTTCTGCAGACTATGGTCTTGCTTTGGTTCTGCAGACACTACGACTCCGAGAGCAGATCATATGACAGACTATGATTACTGCTTTAACACTTGATGTCCCTTGACTGATCTGCTCAACTACGATTTCTGCCTCTGTTATGATCTGTAGGCTCCATGACTTCAAGTGAAGCCTACGATTCTTGACTTGGCTTCGACAGGCGCTCGACTGGCGTTTTGACAGGCTGTCTCCACGATTCTGAACTTGACTTTCTTGACAGACTACGGCTTCGAGAAAGTCCTTCTCGACACACCGCGATCCTGCCTTGTCTCTCCTGACAGACTACGAACTTCGAGAGCTACTATCCTTACAAACTACGATTCTGCCTTGATAGTCTCCGAGTTTTCTTTGTCTCTCCTGACAGACTATGAAGGGCTGGTGCAGTGCTCGACGATCAGACATGCCTATCTATTACATTACATTAGATCAACCTAACAAGCTTGATCTTTCTATATTTAGTCCTTGTACATCATAATCTTTTGAAGGACTTTACAAAGCTATTTTGTTCATGAAGGATCAACTTAACACATTTGATCATTTCATTCTAAGTCCTTGTACATATATGCCTATTATAAATTTAAGGACTTTACAACTTTCATCAATGCAGACATATTTGCATATTCATTCATTAAAATCATAATCAAATCTTATATAAATAGGAATAGCATTCTCATGCATATTCCTAACATAGTATTTTTTAGTTAGTTTACAATTGTTATATTTGTTGTATTAAAACTAAATAACATCATATCAATTTTGAATTTTAAGATTTCGCAAATTGTCTTTAAAAAGTCAAAATGTATTTATCTCTAATTTTAGAACAAAGATAGTATTTTTCAATCTAAATTTTAAAATTTTTATTAAACACACTAAAATTTTACTATCTTTTTTTTTGACCTCACAAAATTAAGCCCTAAATTAGATTTGCCCCTGCCCTTGCCCCTGCGTGTCCTCCCACATAGAGATATCGAATATATGAAGGAAATTTGTGGGGGATAAAAATAATGAAAATATATAAAGACGAAATATTAAAAATATATATATATATAGTCCCCTTCAGTTGAGGGATCCCTCAAATAGTGTTATTTGAGGGATGGGTCAACAACCGTTGGATCTGTTTGTGGTGAATTTATGTGGCTGAGATTGTTTTACATCTTTTAATCGTTTTTCACACTCCTGGCCCACCACAAACAGATCCAACGGTTCCACAAACAAATTCAACGGTTGTTGACCCATCTCTCAAATAACACTATTTGAGGGATCCCTCAACTGAAGGGGACTATATATATATATATATATATAACGATAAGGATCTTAGGCTCACCCAACTAAAAAGTCACCCAAACTCACTCTCCTTTAGCGACAAACCGGGCGATGATTCGTCCGTCGTTATATATACAACCGTCGTCTCTATGTTGTCCGTCACTAAATGTTGTTCGCCGCTAAAAGCTAAGACGACGGTTGTATATATAGCGACGGACCAAACCGTCGTCCGGTCCGTCGCTAAAGAGGAGTGAGTTGGGTGAACTTTTAATTGAATGAACTTAAGATCCGGACCGTATATATATATATATATATATATATATATATATATATATATATATATATATATATATATATATATATATATATATAACGGATCTAAAATATTCTTCTTAAATAACATATCTCTAAATATACGTAACACTCTGAATGTATTGACGTGCGCAACCGACATTCCTTAAATGGTAAATTAAACTTATTACCATGTTTCATTATTAAAAGACTATTTTGTCCTGCGTGATTGAATGACAGTTGACGGATGCATATTTACACTCCCCCGTAATCGGTTGTTAATGACATTATTCTAGTAACCATGATCATATCCGTTAATCTGGACAATGAATGGCCGATAATAAACTCATTTTCCCTCCTGTCGCAACAAGCTGCGACAACAAAATAACTTGTTACGGCAGGGCTAATGACCATTAAGCCCCTCCTGCCCTCATTCATTTCAAAGTCAATTAGTCTAGAGTGACCGGGAGTGAGCGACCGGGTTGGCGACCGGTCCAAAATTTTTATTTTTTTTGGCTTTTGACTTTTAAATAATTAATGTGATTTATTGAAATTGAAATTTTTATAAAATGCAGTGATTTAGGTGTCATTTGGATACATATAAAAAACAGGATTGTACAGACTGTACAACTCTGTTTTTTATATGTATTTAAATAACACCTAAATCACTGTATTTTATAAAAATTTTAGTTCCAATAAATCACATTAATTATTTGAAAGTCAAAAGCCAAAAAAAAAATAAATAAATAAAATTTGGACCGGTCGCCAACCCGGTCGCTTACTCCCGGTCCCCATAGAAGGCCTCTTTCAAAGTATTTTATCCCCTGCTGTCATTCATTTCAAAGCATTTTATCCCCTGCTGGCACAAGCTGTTGCGGCAGAGTAGCAAATAGCAATAGCATAATGATGGTACTTTTTTCATCATTTTCCTCTTGGTTTATTTGAGTTATAAAGAACCCATGCTCAAAGAAAGAAATACTAGCATTTAAAGATTTTGAATCATACTTTTTTATTCCCTCGCCAAACCACTGAGAGAGAACTTCTGCTAATGCAAAAAATAGAATTACCCGTTAGCAAAAAAATAAAAAATGAATATAAAATTAACCCCATTTCTAATTACTTAAACCATTAATCTTCATATTTCATTTCTCTTTTTTTTTTATAAATATATTATGGGAATTACTATTTTCAGAATTATTTTTTTATATTTCCACAAGACTTTTCTAAAATTATATTTCCACGAGACTTTTCTAATTACTATTTCCACAAGACTTTTCTAATTACTATATATCTTGATCTGGACAATTACTATTATGGTAAAAAAAAAAATGAAACCTTGTGGAAATAGTAATTCCCATAATATATTTAGAAAAGTCTTGTGGAAATAGTAATTTAAAAAGTCTTGTGGAAATATAATTTTTTTCCCCTGAAAATAGTAATTCCCATAATATATTTATATAAAAAAAGAGAAATGAAGTATATATGAAGATTCATGGTTTAAGTAATTAGAAATGGGGTTAATTTATATTCATTTTTTATTCCCAATATATTTTAAAATATTACAATAAATTTTTTATATTTCTAAAAAAATATATATTTCCACAATATATTCCCATAATATATTTATAAAAAAATTATATTTCCACAAGACTTTTCTAATTACTATTTTGATTTGGATAATTACTATTATGGTAAAACAAAAAATTAAAACTTTGTGCAAATAGTAATTCCCATAATATATTTAGAAAAGTCTTGTAAATATATTTTTAATATTATAGATATATTTAGAAAAGTCTTGTAAATATATTATAAATTATAAATATATTGTGAATAAAAAATGAAAATTATAAATATATTGTAAAATATAAATATATTAAAAAAATTACAATATATTATAAATTTATTATAAAAAAATTATATTTCCACAAGACTTTTCTAATTATTATTTTGATCTGGACAATTACTATTATGGGAAAAAAATTGAAACCTTGTGGAAATAGTATTTCCCATAATATATTTAGAAAAGTCTTGTGGAAATAGTAATTAGAAAAGTCTTGTGGAAATATAAATTTATTTTTTTCTTCTGAAAATAGTAATTCCCATAATATATTTATATATAAAAAAAGAGAAATAAAGTTTGAAGATTAATGGTTTAAGTAATTAGAAATGGAGTTAATTTTATATTTATTTTTTATTTTTTTGCTAACTGGTAATTCTATTTTTTGCATTAGCAGAAGTTCTCTCTCAGTGAAACGATTTTTTCCGTCGTTATAGCATAAAAAATCGGCTTTCTATGCTATAGCGACGAAAAAACCGTCGCTATAACCGGTTCGTTTTTAATTTGTTCCCTATGGTTCGCTAGAGAGACGGACCCTATATATATATTACACATGTCCAAGGCAAATAATTCAAAAAATTTCATAAATAACTATTTTGGCATTTGATCAATAATAGTAATGACAATTTTTTATTTGATAAGATTGTCAGTCAACTCGGTCAAACAAATGAAAGGTAAAATTGGCCAATTAAACATGAAGATATATTCCAACCCAGCTTCCGACCACAGACATTATGACATTGTGTAACACAATTTACATGGATCAGGATATGCAAAACCAACTATTAACATTACAACTAATGATACAGGGATAGTATGTCATGCTCATTACAATAAAAACCTAACCGCTGTACACATACAACAAACTAATTGTCAGACTGGCTGCATCATATATAGCAGTTTAGACTGTAGAGTGAATTTCCACCTGCAGTTTACAGACCAAATGTGCATGCCTTCATCCAACGAACCGCTTGCCAAATACTCACCGTTGGGGCTGAATGCAACAGACAACAGTCTATAGCTTGCCAAATACCCACGGTTGGGGCTGAATGCAACAGTATGTAGCTATTGCATGTCATTGTACGTCTATTTGGCAACCAATACAAAGGACGTCTGGGAAGCAGGGATTCTTCATTATCTCGACAAACTACCTGAACACTCTGATTCTCAGAGATTCTTTCTTTTTTCATTAAACTATTTTGTGGTACCTATGGAATATTATTTCTCAATGTAGAATAAAATTTGTAAGGAATTTCTTAACATGTGCCCTAAGGGCACATGTTAAACACATAGTTCAAGAGAATATTCCTTTGAATTGTGTGCATATTTCCTTGAACTTGGTGCAAATACAGAAATCAAGAAAATATGCACACAATTCAAAATAGTCAATTTGACTTTAAAAAGTCAAAACTAAGCAGTTATTTTGGGACGGAGGGAATAATAGGTTTTCGAATAAAAAGAAAAAAGAATAGGCCAGAAATTAAGCCTAAAATTAATAACGTAAATAAATGTACCTCGTGATATTATTAATTTGTTACTCCCCTTGACTTGCGTGTATTAAATATTTGCTAAAAACACAGATTCTTGGAGCATAAACTTTTTTACCCGAGTCCAGTCCAATGAAGTGTAGTTTCAAGCCGGAACATTTTATATAGGAAATTGATATTTCTCTATGACTTTTTGATATTTTTATATGAAAATCGTCGCTATAGATCCTATAACGACGGTTTTTTACCGTCGCTATACATATATAGCAATATTTTTCATGTGAAAATATCAATTTCCTTTATAAATTTTTCCACCATTCTCTTTTAAATTTCTTTAAATGGCGTGAACTTGCAAAGACATAAAATTGGAGTCGAAGGTTAATTTTATATGCCAGTAACTAAAAAAAACGAATTGATATTAAAAATTTTTCTCAATGGTACGGTTTAGTTAAAAAGAATTATGGAATGCAATTAGACCTGGCAAAAAATAAGCTTGGGTTGGTTTTGGATTACATAAAATAGGTTTGGGTTGGTTTTGGAACCAAAACCATATTATCTTGAGTCCTTTACAGAACTATACAACTTTTACAAAGTAATTACAAAAAAAGTGCATCCACAAAATAATTACAAAAGTGCAAAAAATTCAAACCATTCAATTTCAAATTAAATAAGGAAACCTAAAATCAAGGATAACTAATAATTCAAATTCAAATCTTTTGGATCTAACAACAATTTTAAATTCATAATTCAAAATTCAAATCAAAATGAGAAAATTAAAAACAAAAAATTATGAAAGAGTTACTGTTCATCCTCCTCCTCCCTCGCCTCCCGCCGCTGCCGCCGCCACCGCTATATCGCTGGAGTTGTTATTCTGAATTTTTTTTGACGATTTGGTTACTCACAAAAATTAAAATGATTACCTTTATACGAAGTTTGGCTACCAACTGCATCACATTCAAAATAAAATCGGTAATCAAATAAAACTGAATTGGTTACCTTATCGGAAGGTTTGGTAACCAATTGTATGAAGTTTGGTTATCAACTGCATCACATTCAAAATAAATTGGTAACCAAATAAAACTGAATTGGTTACCTTATCAGAAGGTTTGGTAACCAAATGCATGAATTTTGATTATCAACTGCATCACATTCAAAATAAATTGGTAACCTAATAAAACTGAATTGGTTACCTTCATACCAAGGTAACCAAACTTTCATACCAAGGTAACCAAACTTTCATACCAAGGTAACCAAACCTTCATAACAAAGTAACCGAACCTTCATATTAAGGTTCGGTTACCTTGGAATGAAGGTTTGGTTATCTTGGTATGAATAATTGGTAACCAATTGCATGAAGTTTGGTTACCAACTACATCACATTCAAAATAAAATTGATAACCTAATAAAATTGAATTGGTTACCTTCATACGTTGGTAACCAAATAGTTATACCAAGGTAACCAAACCTTCATAACAAAGAAACCTTCATATTAAGGTTCGGTTACCTTGGTATGAAGGTTTGGTTACTTTGTTATGACTGTTTGGTTACCAACGTATGAAGGTTTGGTTATTGGTGGAGTTGGAGAATGGACCGGTGGTGGAGGGGAAGCAACGGGTGGTGGAGGGGCTGGGAGTTGTCGTTTACACTCCTAAATTAACCTCACTTTTACTTTACAAATTCAAACAATTAGCACAGTAGTAAGCAAGGATCGATCCCATAGAAAGTGATTTATTTTATATTTATCCTATGATTTTTAATGAAAAGGGGGTTTTGAATTGATTAAACTAATTTAACAATAATTAACAATGAATAAAAAGCTTCAGTTCTTCAGTTCAATATCATTTTTTCACAACAATAGATTAATCAAGTGTAACATTATTTACCCTTCAATGAAACTAATAGCCCTAGGTAACAATAAGCTCTGCTACCTGAAACTCTCCTTAAATTGCCATTCAATGAAACAAGCTCTTCACAAGATTCTAACCATTATATAACCTAGAACAAGCTCTCTAGATTTAATATAACATCAGCATTAAGAACTAGGAAATTAGACTATTCCAAGCAACAAACACATAAACTCGGATTATTTAACTTGTCTTCTGATAATCATGGCAATACTCAAAAGCTTGTCCACAATCAGGTATTACTAATTGCTACTTGTGATTAGGAATAATATCAATTACACGTAATACTATTCCTTGATCTAGCATATGACACCAATTCACTAATTTAATCCTGTAGAATCGTGTTAGTAAATTGAATAGCATACAAGAAGTTAAAGTAGATTATCAGAATAAATCTCATGTAAGAAAGAATAAATAAAATAAACTTGATCAAACAGTTAATTATGAATAAGATTTAACATCCCCTCCGAACTGAATTAAAAATATTAGCTCATCCTTCAAGCAAACTTAGATATAATATGAAAGAAAATAAAAAAATGAAAATACAAGGAAAAGAATCCCCTTTTATATAGCCTTAATATTGCAGCCCTAATAATCACCCTATGTTTGCACCAAATCCAAGTCACGAAAGGACAAGTGCTGGCACATCCCGCCTCCCCGCCCCAGCGGGGCAGGCTACTGTTCAGCTTTGCATTTTTCTTCTAATTTCGTTGCTCCTCTTGATATAGTCTTCCTTTGTAAAGCTGCTGGCTATTTGTAAGCTACTTGAACTCCTTTTGCAAGTTGGCTGCCTCTTAGCATGGCCCACGTGTGAGTCCTTTTCCATATGTTTAGCAATCCGTGACCTGCTAGGAGAATGAATTTGTAATGCATGCATCCTCTTTCCCAAATTGGAATTACCCAATCCGTAAGCTACTTGGTCTCCTTGCATGCACGTGGGTGGCCCATGAATTACATCCCATTTAATTCGTGATCCAATGTGTAGAGTAATAGAATAGAGCATGCAATCCCTTTGCAATTGTAAACTAGGAACATGATGATGATTGGACTTTGTAAGTTACTAGGACTTTGTAAACTACTCCAACCGTGAGTTGCTAATGTACTAACTCTTCAAGCCCAATTGATAATTGTGTTGCTTCAATTCGTGGGCCCATGATACTCCCTTTAAATGCATGCTTACGTGGCCCACTAGTTTAATAAAGTGATACTTTGCTGAATAGCTAAGTGCCCACACATATAATGAGCTGCTTCTTTCTACTTGGACTGCATGTGAATATCCCACTTACGGCGGCCCACGTGATAGTCCATCAATTGCCAAATTGGTCAACCCAATTGATCCCGCCGGCTCCTCTTTGTTGCTCAAACCGTGGCCCACATGTATGTTAAGCAATATAAGCTGTGGCCCACATTATCTTTACTTGATTGCTAGGATTTCAATTCGAAATGCATGAATTAAATCCCACATTTGCATTCAATTTCTAAATTTGGTTTAAAAACCCACAACTTTCTTTTTTCTTCATTTCAGTTCTTTTAGCTCTAATTCCTCCTGAAATCAATAAATACCTCAGTAAGTCCCTATACACTATAAAATATGTAATAAACTAAATATAAAGGAATATAAATAAATGAATATTATGCACTCATCAGAGGCCTCCACCGCGGCCAGTGGCGGGGCCTCCACCGACGGCCACCTTGGATCAATTTGGGGGGGGGGGGGGGGGAGGAGAAAGGGGGGCGGGAGGAGGCGGAGGAAGAGGAGGGTGTGGGGGTGGGAGTTGGGCGGGGGCGGGAGAAAGAGAAAGGGGGGGAGGAGGGGATGGCATTGGGAGGCGGAGGGAGGGGGTGGGGCGTGGGCGGGGGGCGAGGGTGGGAGGAGTAGTGGCGGGGGCGGGGGTGGGGCGACTACCGGTGGAGCAGTAGCGGGGGGCGAAGGTGAGGAAGAAGGCTGCGACTGCAGAAGAGGAGGAAGAAAGCGACGACCGAAGAGGAAGAAGAAGGCGGTTACTCCATTGATTCGTTAAATAAGAATATGGAGGTTGATGAGAGAGAGATAAGATTTAAATCCCTACAATCATGGGCCATTATCAATAACTCATTAAATCAGTCAACTAAATAAAAGGGATAAGATTGCACTCTTTTTGTAATTAAATATTGCATATGCACTCTTTTTGTAATTATTTTGTTTGAGCACTTTTTTTGTAATATTTTAGTAAAATGTACTATTATATGTAATTAATCCTATTATCTATATTTAATATGGGTTATGTGGTTTGAATTTAAATGGTTATGGGTCGAATCCAGGTCGACCTATTTTTCAAATTATAGTTTCACTAAAATCTTAATTTCTGTTAAACTGAAAGAGTCTTGTTTTAATTTTTTAGACCAAGTTTAAAACTAAAAATTTTAATTGATGTGACTAATTTGAGTATTAAAAACATTAATCGTGTGATTATAGACGCTTTCAAAAAAAATTTACATTAATAATTATTATGTTAATTAAAATTAATAAAATTATTGAGAATTTTATTACAATAATTAGTAAATATTAATTTTTTAGGAGTGTATATATAATCGGTAAATTTTTTTTGGAGGGTGGGGGTGAGTGGGGCGTGGGGCGTGGGAGTGTATACATAATTAATAAATAATATTTTTTTATTAAAAATATTTATTTTAGAATATTAAAAATAATTATTATTTTATAATATTAAAAGTAAATATTAAAAAATAAATATAAATATAAATATAAATATAATAATTATTCAAAAAATTATTATTTTTAATATTCTAAAATAAAAATTATTTTTAATATTCCAAAATAAATATTATATTTAATATTCTAAAATAATTATTATTTTTAATATTCTAAAATAAATATTATTTTTAATATTTTAAAAGTAAATATTATTTTTAAAAATAATATTTACAAAATTATTTTTTACTTTAAAAATATTAAAAATTTAAAATATTTAAAAAAATATTTATTTTGGAATATTAAATATAATTATGATTTTTATTTTTTTAAAAAACTAATATTTTATTTTTAAATATTAAAAATAACTATTTTTAAAATAATTATTTTATTTTAAAATATTAAAATAATTATTATTTTAATAATAATAATTTATTTTAAATAATTAAATATTATTTTTTTAAAATGTTAAATATAATTATTTTTTAAAATTTATTTTAAAAATATTATTATATTTAAAAATATTAAAATTTTGGGTTGGGTCAAACTGAGTTGGGTTGGGTTAAACTTGGTCAAAATGGGTAGGATTTAGGTTAAAATAGATTGAAGGAACAGAAACGTCAATAAAATACCACTTTAAGAACCTAATTGACGAAAATAATACTTTAAAGATGATTTTAAAAATGAATGACAATTTAAAAAAATAAAAGTGTCAATCAGCCTGGGAATTATCATCTCCCTGAAGCATTGATTCACTCTAGCTCTATCAAGGTGTAAAGCATTGGCAGAATTTTGTCACATCAGAAGGAGGCCAGCTACTAAAAAATTGAAAATTTCACTAGCTTCCAAAGAAGACGAACACAATCCAGAAAAGAACAAATGCAAAGAACCAACAAAATGCAGCCAAAAAAGTATATATAAACAAAAAGTAACCGTGAAGCATAAATATTAAAGTTTGCAGTTGATATTGTTAAAGTAAAAATGTTATTGCCAAACAAAGAGGTTATTGTCAAATCAATCAATCACTTCAAATTTTAATGTTGTATTTGGTTAGTGGGAAAAATAATACTACTATCACATAAAGACTACTACATAATATTCACATAATGCTACATGACGATATGTGATTTGTTGTTGAGTTAAGCGAGTTATGTCAACAACAAATCACATACTGCTACGTCAACAGTATGTGATGTTTATGTGATAATAGCATTACTCTAGTGGGAATAGGATGGAATGGAATGAACCGAAAATAGAATGACCATTCTTAAATAAATGACTTAAAACATGTTTGGTTAGTCAATTGAAATGACCATTCCATTCCCTTAGTTATTCTCTTCTAAATTTGAAAGTTATTTTTCATTCCTTTCTAAATAAGTGAGTTTATTTCATTTTTAGGTCAACCTCCTTCCCCTCTTATCTTTTCTATCTATCATCATTTCTTTTATTTTCTTCCTTTTTATGCTATTTTATTTTCTTTACAGAAAACGTTATGTTTATGTTTTATTTTGAACTTTTTTTTTTTGAATTATTTTCAGAATAATATTTTTTTGACTTCTTTAATTTCTAATATTGTTTATTAATGTTAAACGTGAAAATTAAATAAACAAAAAATACATCATTATTACTCATCTTAATGCATAAAATTGGCTGATTATATTTACTAATTATGTGTACACCTAGCACCCCCTGCCCCCGCCCCTCCCCCTCAAAAAAAATATTTAGTGATTATGTGTACACTCCCATCCCACCCAGCCCTACTAAAAAAATTATTTATTGATTATATATACAACCCCACTCCCCCACTCCATTCCACCCCAGCCCAAACCACCCCCCCCATTCCCACCCACACCCCCACGCCACCCTACCCCCTCCGCCCACCCCACACTCACCCTCATTAAAAAAAAAAAATATTTACTGATTACACCCCCACCCCCATCCCCACCAAAAAAAATAATATTTACTGATTATATATACACCTCCATCCCGCAACGCCCCACCCCCCTCCCCCTAAAAACATAATATTTTACTGATTATGTATACACCTCCATTCCCTCAAAAAAAAAAATTTACTGAATAATATAACCACTTATTTAAAAATTTTTAGTTAATTGTTCATTATTTTTTGATGTATAAATAAGTTTAAATTATAATTTAAAATATGTTATTATTGGTAAGGGTATACATGGCTCTAAAGTAGAATGATAATTTTATTCCCGAAGAAATGAATGGACAAACCAAACATAAAAATGAAAATGACCATTCTATTCCCATTCCCATTCCCATTTCATTCCTTAAGCCATTCCATTCCATACATGCCAAAGAATGGGAACCAAACATAGCATATGTGTCACTGAAATAATTACAAAAGAATAAGTATACGCGGACAGGTAAATTGGATCGAAAGAAATCAAAGAATAAAATGAATTTATTCCAGTGAACAATTGGATTGTACTGTCCAATTGTTCGCGGGAACAAAATTTATTTTGTTCTTCCCAGAGGCGGAACTAGGGGCGCGGAGGGGGGGGGGGTCATCTGACCCTGGTAGACTGTCGATGCAGAGGCGGAACTAGGGAGGGCGGCCGACCGGGGGGAGTGGCATCTGAGTATTTGACCCTGGTAGGCTGTCGGTGCCCGCGGCGAAGGAGAAGTTTCCTGTGTGGAGGGGTGCGTTTTCATGCAGGGTGAGGGTAGTGCGTTTTTATGTACCCTCCGCCACTGCTCTTCACTCAACCATTTCATCGAGCAAGTGGTGTACATCTTCATCTGGAGCAGGAGAGCAACGATCTCAACCTTAACTTGAAATTCCAGGGGAGGACGGGAGCAGTTGCTAAGGGTTGCTCTCAAGTAGCTCTGTCATTCACAATATTCATATGGTGCTAAACTCTTTGATTGATTGCAATGAAATTCATGGGTACTGTTGTTGCTCCATTTTTGTTCGTTTTTCTGTCACAATATTTTCTATTGGCATCATCATCATCATCATCATCAACAATACCAGATAGTTTGAGCATAGGCTCATCTCTGTCAATCGAAAATCCGGTGGCTGCTGCTGCTTCCTTACTCCGCCGTCAATAATTTTTTTTTATTGATATATTTTGACCCCTCTATAAATTCGTTTTGGTTCTGCCACTAATTCTTCCGATTCAACTTTTCTGTCCAAATTTACCGTCTGCGTAGAAGGACTCCTTACAAAAATATAGTTACATTTATTTGCTATGACAACGTCATATTTGAGAATATTAACCGCGTAAACTTAAAGAAGTCGCCCGCGTGAGAAGTGTTACAGGATATGTACACAATAACACTAACCCCTCACTTATTTACATTTTCACTTCTCTTGATCCCTTTCTCCCTTATTCCCCACTCCCTTTAACTCCTCCATTTTCTCTCTCTCCAAAAATGCAGTTGGGTTTGTTGCAGAAGGGAATGGTCTTGTTTTTTCTCTCGTTCTTGGTCTCGGCTGAAACCAATCAGCTGCCATTGTCCCGAAATGAGAGTGTCATTTCTCTCCTTGGCATGAACAAGAAGGCAGTATCAGGTATGAAACAGAGGATGCAGCAGCAGCAGCAGCAGCGTGTGACACGTAATTGGCGCGAGTTCTTCTCCAGCAAAAGAAGAGTGCCAAATGCTTCAGACCCACTTCACAATCGTTGAAGATGATTAGGGTTTGCTTGGTTAACGTCGTGGTTGGTAATGTTTGTGGTGGTGCGTTTGGTGTATTTGTTTCAGATACAAATACACCAAACTCACCGTATTAATTTTAGTACATTGCGATTGAGTCTCAAGTACGGTGTTTAAGTTAAATAAGTTGCGTTTAAAATAAATTATTTTTAGACAGATAAAATTTTAGAGTGATTTTGAACTTTCAAAACACACCAAACATCCTCTAACCAAGCAAGCACAACTGATTGTTTGTTGTTCAAAGATGATGAAGGTAGGCATGCATGCGAGGATAGAGACATTTGAAAAACAGTGTCTTTTGCCCATGATGATAAATGAAGCTTGTGGAGTGGTGAAATATCCTCGAGAATTGCACCCTTTATTTAATTTCTCAGCTTTTGTATATATTTTCTTTAGACTTTGTAATTTGTATAGTAATATTATAGAATATATATGTATATTCAATACTTGTACTTTTAGAAATCTCTAGAATTTTTTGCAATTTTTCCTTCTTGTGGCTCCAGTTCCACAATGTTATTTCTTTCTTGTTGAGTTTTACGTTGTCTTTTCTTTTGTCTCCCTTACTTAATCTAGTCTTTATTGTCCCTAATTTCAGGTAAATCCAATAGCAAAGTATCCCATTAGACTCCTCGGATAAATGTATCCCTATAATTAAATTGTACTCCCTCTATCCCATAATAATTATCGTTTTAACTTCATGTACATGGATTAAAAAAGTTATTTAATGTTAACATTTATTAATTAAAATTTGTATAAAATTCCATCACTACCCTTTTATGGGAAGTTGAAAACTATTAATACAAGGAAGAGAATTTTTTGGGACAATGAAAGAAGGTAGGAGTGATATAGAAAAGTAAATAATTTATTTTCCTAGAAAGTTATAAACGACAAATAAATTGAGAGAATTTTTTTTTCTAAAACGACAGTTATTATTAGGATGGAGGGAGTAACATTAGAAGTTCTTAAACAAAAAAACAACTTACTCCACTAGGCCTTCCTTTTATTTTGGAATTTGGTTTCATCTAAACACAAATTAAGAATATCTAATTAAAAATGGTCATATTATATTATTTATGTTTGATAGAAGATATGTGATTATCAGTAATTACTATTGTGATTGTTTGGTATGAATTAAAGATTACAGGGTATATTTTTTCTTATATTGATCTTTTACTAAAATATCATTGTACTAATTTTAGTTGAATAATTCACCCATATGGTTATTATCAAAATGTAATCAACAATCATAAAACTAGTATCGAACTAATTAATTCAGTATTACATTGTTAATCGTATTAAATTTTTTAATATATTTATAAAATAACAATTCATAATTTATTCAATTATTTACAAAATTTTATAGTATGTCAAGCGTTACAAATAAATTAAACTTATAATACTAAATAACAAACAACACCACAAACTTTGTATGGACAATGAGTTATTTTAGTTAAACTAAACATGTCAACAAATAAAAAAAACCAAAAAATAAATAAATATAATTTATGTGACTAATAAGGATATTGCTTGTCTCGATTATTAAATACACTTATATTACACCAAGTTCCAACTCCTCATAATTTAGCTCCTAAACTAATAGGGTCATAATTTGGCTCCTAAACTACCTAATTTCAAACATTAATGCCTCCCACTCCCCAAATTCAATTTCTGGCTGAAATTGATTGGAATTGTGCATTTGTTGGTAAGTGTGATACCGGAATACGCTTTGACCGTATTAAAATATGATCTAACCATATATTTTTAATTAAGAATAATGTTACAGATACAACTTATTCTATAATTATTTTATAATTTGCTGATGTGACATATTCTACCTCAGCTTTTATGTTGGACCGAAGACTACATTGAAGTAATTTGTTCATCAATATGCTGAGATAGAGTATGACACATCAACAAATTATAAAATAGTTGTATAATAAGTTGTATCTCTAGTATTACTCTTTAATTAAATAGTAATAACTCACCATAATTTATACATTTTGCCCCTTAAAAACATAAAAAATACAAATAAGTATAACAATAAATGATAAAATATAAAAAGAAAAAAGATATATTTAAATAAAAAAAATAATTACAAGAATAGAATAGAAAAAAACTTATTGCTCACTTGAAATCTAAATTATAAAAAATTAGAGATAAACTTATTACTCACTTGAAATCTAAATTAGTAAAAAAATCTCCAAATTTTTCTCCATTGCTCTAAACACAAATTAGAGAGCGAAACCCCCACCCCCCCACGCCTTCCCCCCACCCTTTTTTTATAAACTTGAATCATCAAATACAAAATACGATCTCATTCTTACAGTTCCTTATCTGATCATCTGCGGTGTGGTGTTGGAATTGGAATAATATAGAGAGAAAATGAGAGATTTGGAGGAAAAGTATGAGAAACTGGAGAAGGTAGGGGAAGGAACGTACGTGAAGGTGTATAAGGCCAAGGACAAGGCCACGGAGATAACAAGAACAAGAAGAAGCCCAACCTTTACCTGGTATTCAAGTACCTGGACATCGACTCCTGCCGCAAGGACCCAAACCCTAACCCTCTTATGCCTTCGCTAGTCTAGAGCTTCCTCTTCCCAGCTATGCAAAGGTGTAGCTCACTGCCACTCTCATGGTGTTCTTCTCCAGTCGGTTATCCGCCCACTCTTTTTTCTTAGAGTAATTGGCGATTATACCCCTTCCCTCGCTTTCACCAAAAAATTTGATTTTTTTTTTTTTCCAATTTTTTTCTTATTCATTTCTAATGGATCTGATTTGAGATGGTGGGTTGGTTTTATGATTTGAGTTTGGGGGTGTAAGTCGTAACGATCCCAAAATTCAAAAGAATTTCCACTCCCGACTTTGGTCGTCTCGTTCTAACTCTACAATATTAAACAATATTATAATTGATAAAATGCAGATAAATTTAAAAATATTTTATGATTTTCTTTCATATCTTGAATTTTCATCACCATCCAACACTTTACATAATCTAATGTAGCAGCCTGTTGAGCTTGACGATTTTGCTTCCTTAGCCTCCTTGCAGTTTTCTCAATCTTGGGTCAAAATTTAATGTAACAGTCTGAGAGGATCGAGTCATAAAATTACTCTTCGATAACAGGTGCCAAAATTTAGGAGCTGTCGTTTAACACTCCTAAATTAACTTCATTTTTATTTTACAAATGCAACAATTAGCACAACAGTAAGTAAATATTGATACCACATAGAGGAGCTTTGTTTTAAATTTATTCTAAAGAATGTAAAGATGGGGTTTTTTTTGAATTTGTTTTTAAACTAAGGAAAATAGAATTTGTAATACCCCAATTTTTTATGAATAAGATTTAATTTCCTCTATATATTATTTTGAAATAGTAAGGTGTTGATTTGATAAATGTGATAAGTTATGGGTGAGATGTGCAAATTTTATAAAGTAAGCAAATGGTTATAAAATATTCATTGTGTCGGAAAATATTCGTTTGGTCGGGGAATATTCTTTTTGTCGGAGAATATTTGTACGACGGCGCAGTCATTGGTCGACCCCACAAAGGAATAACTTGTCGGATATAAAAAGCGACATAAATAATCTTTTTATAAAAATAATGATAAAACTGTTATCGTTAGACTGTTGAAATACCCGATGATAAAAATACAGTAATACGCGTTGTTGCACAGTAGCACACGGTATTGCACAATATTTTGAATTATTGGTTCATACGTAAGAAGTCACTTACTCAATAATTATTACAGTAATTACTGTTTAATATTTTATATTATTGATTCAATAATTACTACGTTGATATTTTATATTATTGATTCAATAATTGCTACCGTTGATATTTTATATTATTGATTCAATAATTGTCACAGTAATCACTGCACAGTATTTCATATTATCAAATCAATAATTCATATTATTTGAATAATATTATTAGACAGCATTATTTGCAATGTCTAGGAAGTTCTGTCTAGGAAAGAGGTTAGTTAATCTAATTGCGTGCCAGTAAGGAGAAATCTTTATCAGAAAGCCACTTCTTTCCTAGGAACGACCTAGTTGTTAATATTGTGATTCTATAATATTAATTGATGAATAAAATAAAAATTATTGATAAATATGATAAGTAAATATTTGTCTAATTTTGATATAAAGAGAGAAATTTTTAGCATGAGACATTTGTTGAAAGTTGGCATTTTATCTTTTTAGATAAAATAATTCATTCGTATATATTATTATAATATTACATTATAATAGTATAATATTATAATAATATAATGTGATAATATAATAGTATCATTTTTATAATTTAAATGGTAACATTATTATGATAAATTCATGATATAAAAATAAAATGAGATGGAAGAGAGAGTATAAAATTTGAATTATTTTAATAATTATAAATATTTATATATATATATATATATATATATATATTATATAAACATGTGGTGGGTGGGAACTTGAAGTGTTCCATTTTGGTGTGCTGAGATTTCAAAGATGGGGTGCTGCTACTGCATCATTTTTCTTCCATAGGTATAATTTGTCAGAAGTGGTGTGCTACTACTTTCTATGAATAGGGTGCTTAGTTAGAAATAAAAATCACACCAGAATCAGAAAATTTTCTCTCTATAATATTGAGCGTATTTCTTGTGAGTATAAGGATAGTTGGAGTGTTGATAACAGTGCAAGATTTTCGCAACATAATATCCGATACTCTATTCAGATCTAGTATTTTACTAAGGTAAAGGATATTATTTTTCTCGTAAATGATGTTATTTCCATTAATATTCATAAAGAATATTATTTTCTTTCATATTCCATATTATGAAAGTGATAATATTTCATTTCATATTCCTAAATTTAAACTTACTACGATAAGTATTCCTTCTATAATTCTTGAAATGATCAGAAATTTGAGTTTTGCGCTTCATCTAATATCATTTCACTGGAATATAAGTCTGAATTTTTTATGAAATTTTTATCTTTTCACGATGAGTTACTATTCACGAGATTTTTTTTTCTCTGTCCAAATTATCTTTGATTGTATCCATGTTTTGATCTCTATATTGACAACTTGGATATTCTTGAACTCTTGATAAATTAAATTATAAATTTCTAATATTTGTCATTGATCTCACTGGATTCATCCTTTATATCATTTTTCATCATCATCAGTCCTATATTGTGGTAAAAGTTATCTTTGGCAGTGCAAAGCTGAGCTGTTAATTTATGAATATCTTTGGCCCGTAGTGCAAAGATGAGCTATTGATTTATGAATATTTTTGTCCCATAGTGCAAAGATGAGCTGTTGATTTATGAATATCTTTGGTCTGTAGTGCAAAAATGGACAGATGTTTGACATGATCATAACCACTGGTGATACAAACAATATCCTTGTCCCGTAGTGCCATGGATAATTCGTTGATTTAAAATATTATTGATTGGTGTTACAGGGATAAAATATTGATGATGGACTTTTATATCATAGAAGATAGTAGACATCATTCTCTACTTAACTCTTCTAATGAATTGTTATTTTCGCTGCAGTTGTTGATCTAAAACTTGTTGTCCATCATATTTTATCTGATTTATTGAAGACTAACGATAAATTATTCTCCATTATCTTAGTCACAATATTTTTTACTGGGCTTGTTGAGCTCACCCTTTTTTTTCATTGTTCTCTTCAGAAAATGAGAATATTGCGGGTACTAGTCGGGTAATGGAGTGATGGCCCAAGTTAGAGCTGTAGAACTTTTTACTATTTTATAAAATAGTGTGATAATAATTGTAATAAGGACTTATTTGACTGTTTATATTTTCGTATTATATACGATATGTATTGAAGCTCACAGCTTGTGTGGTTGTATTTTGCACGATCGTTTATTATAAAAAAATTGTATTTGAATTCTGTACTATGTATTTGGCGACTCAAAATGGGTTGTGTGAACCTATTTTGGGGGTCCTCATAGAATTAAACTAATAAAATTAACCAAGTATGTAATAACTTCAGTTCTGCAGTTCAGTTTTACCAAGTTACAGTAATCAACTAATCAAGTTATTAGTATTTACCCTTCAATAAAACTATTAGCCCTAGATAACAATAAGCTCTGCTATTCAAAATTCTCCTTAAATCGTCACTGAATGAAATAAGCTAAAGGTCATGCCAGTAGTCCCGAAATTGAATCCAGCTACTAAACCAAAAAAAAATCAGTAATATAAATTCAAGGGTTCTAACGTTAAAATTATACAAACATTTTTATATGCCAAAAATTCAATTTCAAGTTTTAAATTTCATTATTTCGAATTGAAAGCCTCATTTTTTTGAGAAATATACAACAAAACAAACCTCACATTAAAGGAAAAAATAAACTCATCGATACGAGAATCGAATTTAAGACCTATATAAAAATTAGGTACCTCGATCTTAACTACTAGTAGACCTGGCAAAAGAAGCCATGGCCCGCCCGCAAAAACATGGGCCACGGGCTTTAGTATCGTAACGAATGAGAATTTTAATATATTAATTTAATATTTATTGAATTAAATAAATATTTTAATTAATTTATTAATTTTTTTATTGAGTTAAATAAATAAATTGTGTGGTTGTTGTGGAGTAGTTTAATTAAGTGTAATATAGTGATTAAATAAATATTTAATTTAATTGATGTATATTAATTTTATGGTATAGTCGAATTTAATTGAGATAATTAAATTAGATGAAGTTTATGTGATAATTGTTACATAAAATTATAATTAACGAGTAATTATAATTGTTACGTGGCCTTGTTATGTGGTTAATTGATGTTAACTTTTAATTAATTAAATTAGAATGTTAAAGATTTAATTAATTAAAGTATAACATTAAAAGTATATGCTAAATGATTTATTAAAAGAATAAAAATTATTTTAAATTAATTTTACCAAACAAAGCCATTAAAACTGTTTTTAAAGGATTTTGCCAAATAGGGCCCTTGCACTTATTTTAAATTAATTTTTACCAAACATGGCCTAACTATTAAAAAGCTAGTTTTAAAAAATAAGGAGTTTTTGTCAAACAAGCCTTATAGCTTTTAAAATTCAAAAAAATTATAACTTATATATTAAATGACAATTATATGATATTAATATATGTATTAAGTTGTCAGTTATATATATTAGATAATTATATGCATAATATGTATATTATATTATATCAGTATAATACACGCTAGTAAGTTAGTCTGTTAGAAAGAAAAAAAAAGAATAGAGAAAGAGAAAAATTACAGAGAAAAGATAGAGAAAGAAGAAGAAAGAAGAAGGAGGAGGAGGAAATTGTTAATCAAACATACAATCATCACCATCTTCATCTTTCTCTACTAAATCAACAAAGGTATAATTTCTAAAACTTATAGTTTTAAAGTTATATTTCATTCTTCGTATTTTCATTCTCTGTAAACATGAAATTTATGAAAAATTGTATGAACATGAATTGTATATGCAATCTATGTTATAAACATGCTTATATATGAATTGTATGCATAATTAGATAGTTTAATTCATGTAAACATGATGAACATGAAGAATTCATGTTCATCAAAAGTTTCAGTAAAGTAGTTTTGATGATTAGCTCTTTCAAAATCAAAATTTATGTTCTATGGTATATGTTGTGGAAATTGGTTGTAGTTTATATTAATATGTGGAAAAACCAATTTAATATGTTTAGAATCATGTGAATTGGTTTAAAAATAAATTCACAATGTTCAATTTCATCAAGAACATTGAAAATGGTATTTTCTCCAATATTTACAAAATTAAGAGTTTTAAATTATGTGTTTTGATGTCTATATGTGTTAGAACATGTTAGAATCATGTACTGTTATTGTTTATATGAATTGGTTTGAATGACTTTGGAAATCAATGTGAAATTGATGTGGAGAAATAAACCAAATTGACTTTTTCTCTGCAAAGTTTGCGAACTGTTAAACTGGTCTGCGTAGTGGCCCGGCCGCGCCGCGCCGCTCCCAAGGCCATTTGGAGCGCGGCCGCGCTGTTCCTGCAGTTTGTGTAAAAAGCCAATTTTAAAATAAAAAATTTATGGAATTTAATATGTAATAAATTATAAAGCATGTTAATAAATATAAAATACTAAATGGACAGTAATGAATTATATTAATAAAATATAATATGTAATTATAATCAAAGTATTTCGAATTATTGATTCTTACGTAGGAAGGCACTTACTCAATTATTATTACAGTAATTACTGTTCAATATTTTATATTATTGATTCAATAATTGCATAATATTTTATTGGTTCAATATTTACTACGTTGATATTTTATATCAATAAGTGCTACTTTGCTATTTTATATTAGTGATTCAATAATTGTCATTGCACAGTATTTCAAATTATCAAATCAATAATTCATATTATTTGAATAATATTATTAGATAGCATTATTGACAATGTTTAAGGAAGTTCTGTCTAGGAAAGGAGTTGATTAATTGTGCGCTAGTAAGGAGAAATCCTTATCGGAAGGCCCCCTCTTTCTTGGGAACGATCTGGTTGTCAATATTGTAATTCTGTAATATTGTTTATGAATAATTAATTTTTGATATAAATGATAAGAAAATATTTATTCAATGTGGATTTTTAACGGATGAATTTTTAGCATGTGACATTGGTTGAAAGTTGGTATTTTATCTTTTTTGATAAAATAATTCATTCAAATATGTTATTATAATAGTACATTATAGTAGTATGATGTGATTATATAATAGTATGATTTTTATAATTAGAATGGTAACATTATTATAGTAAATTCATGGTATAAAAGTTAAACGATGTGAAAGAGTACAAATTGAATTTGAACTCTTATGATGCAAACAATAATGTCATCGGAGCGATGAGGTAAGCAAGGATGTCATCGGAGCGATAAGGTAAGCAATGATGTCATAGGATCGATGATGTAAGCAATGACGTCATAAATTATGATGAAAAGACTATTTTACCCTTACTCTGCCGAGCCTATAAATAGAAGCTCATTTCTTCATTATTTTTTACCAATTCACTAAAGCTATAGAGAGAGAAAGTATAGAGAGAATAAGAGAGAAAAAAGAAGAGTATTCTGCTATTACACTAGTGCAGTCTCTAAATTTTTAAGGTAAGGGGTATTATTTCTTTCGTATTCATGAAGAGAATTATTTTCTTTCAATACTCGTAAGGGTTGTTATTTCATTCTTTATTATCCTGTTAGAATAACCTGTCTACGCGGACTACCGTATGCATGGTAAAATCCTGTTGTTATTCCATTCTTTATTATTCTGTGAAAATAACCTGTCTACGCGGACTACCGCATGCCTGGTGAATAACTCTTTGTATTCAGTTGTTATTAAATTGTGAAAATAATTTGTCTGAGCGGACTACCACCTGACGGGTGAAAATCCAATTGCAGTTTCGTATATTGTTTCATTTCAGATTCCTAACTCTAAACTTACTATGGTAAGTATTGCTTCTATAATTTCTGAAATGATCAGAAATTCCTTGATTTTTATGCTTCATCTAATATCATTTCACTGAAATATTGGTCTGAATTTTCTTGTGAAATTTTTTATCTTTTCATGTCGAGTTACTATTCACGAGTTACTATTTACGGTAAAAAAAATATATTTTTTTCAAATCATCTTTGATTGGATCAAGGTTTTGATCTTCATTCTTGAACTCTGGATAAATTCTCTAATATTTGTCCTTTATCTCACTAGATTCGTTATTCGTATTGTTTTTCATCATCTTCAGTCCTAAATGGTGATATAACTGAATATCTTTGGCCTGTAGTGCAAGATGAATGATTACTTGATGAATATCTTTGGCCTGTAGTGCAAAGATGAATGATTACCTGATGAATATCTTTGGTCTGAGTGCAAAGATGGATAGGTGTTGAGATAAACATGACCAACTGGTGATATAAATGAATATCTTTGGCCCGTAGTGCAAAAGATGAATATTTGATTCGAGATGTATATTGATTGATGTTACAGGGATAAATTATTGATGATGGACTTTTAAATCAAAGAAGATAGTAGACATCATTCTCTACTTTACTCTTCTAATGAATTATTATTTCTGCTGCGAATATTGATCTAAAACTTGTTGTCCATAATATTTTATCTGATTTGTTGAAGGCTAAACGATAATTTATTTTTCATTATCTTAGTCATAATATTTTTTACTGGGCTAGTTGAGCTCACCCTTTTCTTCCATTGTTCTCTTCAGGTAAGGAGAATATCGCAAGTACTAGTCGGGGAATGGAGTGATGGTCCGAGTTAGAGTTGTAGAAGTCCTCACTATTTTTTTTGTAAAATAGTCTGATAATAAATGTAATGAGGACTTAGTTTGAATGTTTATATTTTCTACATGTCTGTATTGACACTCACAGTTGTGTGGTCGTATTTTGCACCGACCGTTTGATATAAAAGATTGTATTTGAATTCTGTACCATGTATGTGACAATTCAGAATGGGTTGAGTATTGAACCTATTTTGGGGGCGTCACATGTAGGAAGTGTTAAAGAACGTGATTGTATTAGTAGCTTGTGCTTGAGGCAAGTCTTCTATCTCTAAACTTGTTAATTATGTACAAGTGTTGAATTCAAATATTTATTGTATTCGAGATTGTCCTTTTATTTCTGCATTGGACAAGTATGTATTTAAAATTTATAATTTACTTAAAGTGACTTTGACTTATTGTTCAAGCAAGGTCTATCTTATCTTTCGTATGCTTTAAGTTAAATTCTAAAGCATAAGTATTTCATAATTCGTTATTACTGAATTATTCTTGATTATTGTAAGTCGATTCAACTATTCCTTAGTGTATGAACGTTGAATCCTAAATTATCCTTTAAGCTTATCCAAATCAAACTTTCTTTGGTGCGGACTTGTACTCCAATACTGAGATGAGCAACCCTATTTATTAGGGGAGGTTACTATGCAAAAGCGTTAAGATGTTTCTGCACAATACATGGTACGAAAGGCTGATCTTCCTAAGTACTAGTTAAGGTCCATAGTCTAAATAACTGTTAAAGGTTTTAAATAGAAATATTTATAACCTAGGACAAAAGTTCAAGGTCTTATGACCCTCAGATGATTTCAATATTCGAAATTTAATTATTGATGAAAGAATTATTATTCAATTCTTTATTATTAATGAAAGTAAAGTTATTTAAATCTATTGAAGCTATTCAATTATATCTTTATTATAATTTGTATTCCATTGAGCTGTTGTTAGCTCACTCTTGCATATTAAATAGCCATTGCAGCTAAGGTTGAAAGTGTTGACGCTCTGTCAACTAGTAAAGGCAAAGGAAAGATGAATAAATGAAAACTTATTTTTATTATTGATTGATTGTAATAAGACTTTAAGTTATGTTTTATTTTCCACATTAAATGTTTATGTCAAGGTTAGATAACCCTGGGATTTATTTTGGACAAGGTTGTAATTCTTTTATAAGAAATTTTTTATTTAAGTATTTATGAAGGTTGTAATTTATTTTTGTAATTCTTTATTATTGGGTAGATGTATGTTTATTTAGAAAGTGAGCACCAAATCTTGTGGAAATAATGTACCCGGATTTGGGGGTGTCACAGGTTGGTATCAGAGCCTTAGGTTATGAACCTTAGGTGGGGGAAAAACCTTAGGTAGTAGCCTTATAGTAAGATCGAAAAGATAGTGGTGATAGGTAAAGATAATAAACTACCTTATGTGCTATGTGTTTACGTTTAGGTATTCGAAGAGGGACGACTCGATATCACGTAATAATAAACTTTAAAATTCTTTTGTCAGGATGACGAACATTGAAAAATCCAATCAGGCTAGAGAGGAGATATCTCAGGTGCCTAGAGAGGAGGAGTCCCGAGACATCCATGTTGTCTGGGAGTGGTTGGTTAGGAGAGAGCCATCTCTAGTGATCATCATAGCTGGTCGGGAGCATGAGCTGACACCTATTCCAGAGGAAGAGGACGAGGATGAGTCAGAGGATGAAGAGGATCCCGAAGAGGAATTTTCACCTCACTCTACTAGTGCTGGGATGTACGAGGCAATCTACGACAATTACGTGGAGCTAAATGGTCGAGTCGGAGAGCTCAAAGAAATCATCCAGCAGCGGGACGAGACTATCGAGGAGATGGATAGTGAGCTAGGAGAAGTGCAGTGGAAGCTAATTCAGGTAGAGAATGATAAAGACGAGGCACGGGCCGAGCTAGCGAAGCTGAAACAAGACATCCAGAAATAGTCAACAAAGCGTGCCAGAGCGGAAGAAACAAGCTTGAGGGCTACTCAACAAGTCGATCGAGCTGAAGACGAGGCTGAAGCCAAGAGGGCTAAGCTGAGGGAAATAGAATACGCATTCCATACGGCTATAGATAGAACACAGGATCGTGTCTTCTATTATCTAGCTCAGTTCCAAGGGTTACCCTGGTACGTGGTGGACCGAAGAACGGTGTTTCGGGTGATGGAGGAAGAACGCAGAGAAGCTGTGCGACGTCTTAACATGCCTAGACATTAGAGTCTTTAATTATGTGTTGCTTTATTTATAAATAAATGTAAATCCCATAATTGAGATAATAATGGGATGAGATAATAATGTTATCCTGCAACTTGTTTCAGTTCAGGAAAGATGATGTAAATAGCAGAGATGCTATCTATTCTCTGTTTTTAAAAATACGTATGAATGAATAAAAGAAGTTTATTGACGTGCTATGTGTTCTATGTGAACTGAGTTATTTAAATATTTAAGTATGAACTTGAATACTTAAGAATTGAATAAAGGATTTAATAATAATATTTCTTAATAGAAAATGCCTCCTAGAAGAAGAACTATACGTCAAAACCCAGAGGGATCAACAAACAATAACAACAACAATAACAATGGGACGAATCCCAATACGGTTCAGCAGTTAGAGAATCTACTGACGGGAGCGCTTACGAATCGGCCGCAAGTGCAGGGCATGACCTTCAAAGAGTTTAAGGTAGTAGGACCGCCTGAATTCAAGGGATCGGTAAACCCGATAGATGCCCAGATGTGGGTAATGGAGATGGAGAAGGTCTTCGACATTGCTAGAGTCGGTGAAGACTAGAAGACGGCATTCACGACTTTCATGTTGAAGTCGGATGCTAATTTTTGGTGGCAAGCCAACAAGACTAGAGAGGGTGAAGGAGTGATACCATGGGAGCGTTTCAAAGAGATGTTCTTTGAAATGTACTTCCCCGTTAGCTCGCAGAACCAGATGGAGGTCCAGTTTCTAGAGCTTAAACAGGGAGGGATGGCGATGTCAGAGTATGCAGCAAAATTCAACGAGCTAGCCAAGTTCGCTACATACCAGTTCAGTACTGACGCAAGGAAGTCGAGAAAGTTTGAGCGGGGACTGAAGCCCTGGCTCTACAGCAAGGTTTCCATGTTCCAGCTGAACAAGTTCGCAGCTGTGCTGGAAAAGGCTACACTCGTTGAGGGAGGAAGCGACGCGGTAACCAAATTCAATCAGAATAAGAAGAAGAAGAATGAGACGGAAACCAAGGCTGGTGGTAGTAGGGCTATCAACCAGAAAAAGAAGTGGAACGATAACACCTCTGCTGGGAGTCAGCAGGGAAGCCAGCAGAAGAGGAAGTTCGAAGCATGTGCTACATGCGGGAAGAATCACACTAGAGTGTGCATGAAGGGGAAACGGGTGTGCTTCAACTGTTGTCAGGAAGGCCACATTGCGCCGAATTGCCCGAACCCAAAGAAGGGAGCTTGCTACACATATGGATCCAAGGATCACATGGCCCGTAGTTGCCCTAAGAAGATAGTTGGAGGGTTAACAGGGAGCGGAGGAAATGGGAGCGGCAGTACCTTGGCTATCGCTGCACCATTGCAGGCTGTTCGACCCATTGCCCGGACATTCAACATGACGGTGCAGGATGCTGTGCAATCAAAAGATGTGGTGTCAGGTATTATTCCGGTCAATAGTATAAATGCATATGTATTATTTTATTCGGGTGCTACTTGTTCATTCATATTTGATGATTTTGCTAAGACCCTAGGCTTACCTAGAGAGGAATTAGTTTATCCCTTGAACATAGAAATTATGAATAGGAAAGTTATTCCTGTTAGGTTTGTATACAAGAACTGTAGATTGGACATTAAGGGTCAGGAGCTGAGGGTAGATTTGATTCCGATAAAACTTGGGGAATTCGATGTAATACTGGGTATGGACTGGTTGTTCAACCATGGGACGATAATCGACTGTCAGAAGAAGTCGGTAAACCTTACGACTCCGTCGAAGTTGGTGTTCTATGGTAGCAAATTGCCTAGACAAGAGAGTTGTCTGACGGTTATGCAAGCCAAAAAACTTTTGACGCAAGGCTGTGTAAGATATCTATCCTACATAGTAGATACGTGTAAGGAGAGCCCGAAAGTAGAAGAGATATCAGTGGTTAAAGAGTTTGTGGACGTTTTTCCGAGCGACTTGCCAGGACTTCCGCTAGATAGGGAGATAGAGTTCGTGATCGACTTAGCACCGAGAACTACTTCGATTTCGAAAGCTCCGTACAGAATGGCTCCAGTCGAGATGAAGGAACTGATGGTTCAACTGCAAGAATTACTGGACAAGAAGTATATTCAGCCGAGCGTTTCACCGTGGGGAGCGCCAGTATTATTCGTGAAGAAAAAGAATGAATCGATGCGGCTATGCATTGATTACAGGGAATTGAACAAAGTTACGATCAAGAATAGGTATCCTTTACCTAGGATCGATGACTTGTTCGATCAACTGAAGGGTGCTAGATACTTCTCAAAAATTGATTTGAGAAGTGGGTATCATCAGTTGAAGGTGAGAAGGAAAAATATACCGAAGACGGCTTTTAGAACTCGGTATGGACATTACGAGTTCTTGGTAATGTCATTTGGTCTAACGAATGCCCCAGCTATATTTATGGACCTAATGAATCGAGTGTTTAAGCCATTACTAGATAAGTTCGTAGTGGTGTTCATAGATGACATCTTGGTTTATTCTAAAATCGAGGAGGAACACACTGAACACTTAAGGCTAACCTTAGAATCGCTGAGACGAGAGAAGCTTTATGCGAAATTCTCGAAATGCGAATTCTGATTAGAACGTGTGCAATTTCTTGGCCACGTGACTAAAAAGGATGAAATTTCGGTAGATCCATCAAAGGTTGAGGCTGTAATGAATTGGGATCAGCCGAAGACGCCGTCTAAAGTGAGGAGTTTCTTGGGATTAGCAGGTTATTACCGAAGATTTATCCAAGACTTTTCTAGAATCGCAACTCCGTTGACAAATTTGACTCGTAAAACAGTCAAGTTTGTTTGGACGGAAAAGTGTGAGGAAAATTTTCAGGAACTGAAGAAGAGGTTAAGTACGGCACCTGTGTTGTCTTTACCAGACAGTACGGGAAATTTTGTAGTATACAGTGATGCCTCACATAAGGGATTAAGCTGTGTGCTGATGCAAAATGGCAAAGTCATTTCCTATGCATCACGTCAGCTGAAGGAGTACGAGAAAGGGTATCCGACCCACGACTTAGAATTGGCGACAGTAGTGTTTGCTCTTAAGATTTGGATACACTACTTATATAGAGAAAAGTGTGAGATATACACGGATCATAAGAGTCTGAAGTATATCTTTACACAAAAAGATTTAAATATGCGCCAAAGAAGATGGTTGGAACTGATCAAGGACTACGACTGCGAGATACTTTACCATACGGGTAAAGCTAACGTCGTCACCGACGCTTTAAGCAGAAAGGGTCGGGAGAAGCTAAATATGTTAACTGATCAGGATCAGTTGATAGCAGAGATGACTAGATTGGAACTGAAAGTGAAGAATCTGCAGGAATAGGATGAGATGTTGTTTCAAGTAATCACTGGTTCTACTCTGGTAGACAAGGTGAAATAAGCATAACTTCACGATGAAGAATGCGAGAAGGTTCGAAAGAGAATAATCAATGGCGAGGAGTTCAAGTTCAAGATCGATAGTGAAAGACTGCTACGATTTGAAGGAAGAATCTGGGTACCGCCAGTACCAGAAGTCAGGGAGGAAATTTTGGGCAAATCTCACAGTTCGAGATATTCGATTCACCTTGGGAGTACAAAAATGTACCAGGATCTCAAGCACCATTTTTAGTGGCCGAATATGAAGAGGGACGTTGCTGAATGCGTTGCGAAATGCTTAACGTGCTAGAAAGTCAAAGCAGAACACCAGAGACCCAGTGGATTGCTACAACCGTTAGAAATTCCAGAATGGAAGTGGGAGAATATCATGATGGATTTTATGGTTGGACTTCCAACAACTCAGAAGGGTTTCAATGTGATATGGGTTATAGTTGATCGACTGACGAAGTCAGCCCACTTTCTATCGATCAAGATTAAGTTTAACTTGGATCAGTTAGCAAAGTTGTACGTTAAGGAAATTATTTTTTGACACAGTGTTCCGGTGTCGATTGTATCCGATAGAGATCTGTGTTTCACGTCAAACTTTTTGAAACGGTTGCAAGAGTGTCTGGGAACACAATTACGAATGAGTACGGCGTACCATCCTCAGATCGACGACCAGAGCGAGAGAACGATCCAGACGCTAGAGGACATGCTGAGAGCTTGCGTTATGGACTTCAAGGGAAGTTGGGATGATCATCTACCGTTGGTGGAGTTCGTCTACAACAATAGTTATCACTCGAGTATTGGCATGCCGCCTTACGAAGCGTTATACGACAGGAAATGGAGAACTCCATTGTGCTGGGATGAGGTCGGTAAGCGACAGCTGTTAGGACCGAAAATGGTGCAACAAACCGCCGAAATCGTGAAGCTGATCAGAACGAGATTGGTTGCTGCTCAAAACAGACAAAAGAAGTATGCGGATCAACATCGACAGAACCGAGAGTTTTTACCAGAAAGCTTCGTTTTCCTGAAGGTATCTCCCTGGAAAGGGAAGATTCGATTCGGTAAGAAGGGAAAGCTGAGTCCCCAATTCATTGGACCTTTTGAAATACTGCGAAAGGTGGGCGAAGTAGCTTACGAGGTTGCGTTACCTTCGGAGCTAGATAATATACACAACGTCTTTCACATTTCTGTGTTAAGACCGTACAAACACGACTACAAGCATGTAATAGAATACAAGCCTTTACAGTTTGATAAAGACTTAACTTATGAAGAAGTGCCTATTCAAATAGTTGATAGAAAAGAACAAGTACTTAGAAATAAAGTGATATCTTCTTTAAGGTAATTTGGAGGAACCACAGTGCTGAAGAAGATACGTGGGAACTCGAAGATGTTATAATGAAGACGTATCCCCAATTATTTACTTAATTATTTGTGTAATCCCTTATATACTGATTCTGGGGACATAATCTTTTTAAGGGGGGAATAATGTAACAGATGTTTTTTTGTTGTTGAGATTTTGGGGATAGAATCCTTTTAAGGAGGGAAGATTGTAACGAATTGAGATATTTAATATATTAATTTTAATATTTATTGAATTAAATAAATATTTTAATTAATTTATTAATTTATTTATTGAGTTAAATAAATAAATTATGTGATTGTTGTGGAGTAGTTTAATTAAGTGTAATATAGTGATTAAATGAATATTTAATATTTAATTTAATTGATGTATATTAATTTTATGGTATAGTCTAATTTAATTGAGATAATTAAATTAGATGAAGTTTATGTGATAATTGTTATATGAAATTATAATTAACGAGTAATTATAATTGTTACGTGGCATTGTTATGTGGTTAATTGATGTTAGATTTTAATTAATTAAATTAGAATGTTAAAGATTTAATTAATTAAAGTGTAACATTAAAAGTATATGCTAAATCATTTATTAAAAGAATAAAAAGGATTTTTAAATTAGTTTTACCAAACAAGGCCCTTAAAACTGTTTTTAAAGAGTTTTGCCAAACAAGGCCCTTGCACTTATTTTAAATGAATTTTTACCAAACATGGTCTAACTATTGAAAAGCTAGTTTTAAAAAATAAGGAGTTTTTGCCAAACAAGCCTTATGACTTTTAAAATTCAAAAAAATTGTAACTTATATATTAAATGACAATTATATGATATTAACATATGTATTAAGTTGTCAGTTATACATATTAGATAATTATATGTATAATATGTATATTATATTATATCAGATAATATACGTTAGTAAGTTAGTCTGTCAGAAAGAAAAAAAAAAGAACAGAGAAGAGAAAAATTACAGAGAAAAGATAGACAGAAAAGAGAGAAGAAGAAGAAAGAAGAAGGAGGAGGAAATTGTTAATCAAACATACAATCATCACCATCTTCACATTTCTCTACTAAATCAACAAAAGTATAATTTCTAAAACTTATAGTTTTAAAGTTATATTTCATATTCTTCGTATTTTCATTCTCTGTAACATTAAATTTATGAAAAATTGTATGAACAAGAATTGTATATGCAATCTATGTTATAACCATGCTTATATATGAATTGTATGCATAATTAGATAGTTTAATTCATGTAAACATGATGAACATGAAGAATTCATGTTCATCAAAAGTTGTAGTAAAGTAGTTTTGATGATTGGCTCTTTCAAAATCAAAATTTATGTTCTATGATATATTGTTGTGGAAATTGGTTGTAGTTTGTGTTAATATGTGGATAAACGAATTTAATATGTTTAGAATCATGTGAATTGGTTTAAAAATAAATTCACAATGTTCAATTTCATCAAGAACACTGAAAATGGTATTTTCTCCAATTTTTACAAAATTAAGAGTTTTAAATTATGTGTTTTGATGTCTATATATGTTAGAACATGTTAGAATCATGTACTGTTATTGTTTATGTGAATTGGTTTGAATGACTTCAAAAATCAATGTGAAATTGATGTGGAGAAATAAGTTAAATTAACTTTTTCGCTGCAAAGTTCGTGAATTGTCAGACTGGTCTGCACCGTGGCGCGACCGCGCCGCTCTCAAGGCCATTTGGAGCGCGGTCGCGCTGTTCCTGCAGTTTGTGTAGAAAGCCAATTTTAAAATATAAAATTTATGGGATTTAATATGTAATAAATTATAAAGCATGTTAATAAAATTAAAATGCTAAATGGACAGTAATGAATTATATTAATAAAATATAAAATATAATTATAATTTGAATAATTATAATTAAGGGAAATGTGTAATTTAAATTATAAATTTGTTAATTATAATTTAATTAGTGCATGAATTTAAATTGATTATTTATTATCAAAGTAATTGTTTAATTTAAATTATAATTGGTTTAAATTATAATTAAATCAATATAAATGCATAAATTTAGTTTGATTAATTTTAATCAAGGAACATGTTTAAATTAAATTATAATTTGTTTAATTATAGTTTTATTTATGCAAAATGTAATTATAATTTGATTAAATTATAATTAAAATGAATTGTTTAACTTAAATTATAATTTATTTAAATTATAATTTAATTAATATGAGTACATAATTATTATTTGATTAATTATGTGAACATGTGATGTGATTAAATTATGTGATAATTAATTGTTACTTATTTAATAATTAAAGAGGAATGAGTTAACCTAGATGAGTTAACTAATTATGTGAATTAATTATGTGATAACTAATTTAGATTATTATGGTTAAATATATATGTGTAGGAAGTGTTAAAGAACGTGATTGTATTAGTAGCTTGCGCTTGAGGTAAGTCTTCTATCCCTAAACTTGTTAATTATGTACAAGTGTTGAATTCAAATATTTATTGTATTCGAGATTGTCCTTTTATTTCTGCATTGGACATGTATGTATTTAAAATTCATGATTTACTTAAAGTGATTTTGACTTATTGTTCAAGCAAGATCTATCTTATTTTTCGTATACTTTAAGTTACATTCTAAAGCATAAGTATTTCATAATTCGTTACTATTGAATTATTTTTTATTATTGTAAGTCGATTCAACCATTCCTTAGTTGATGAACGTTGAATCCTAAATTACCCTTTAAGCTTATCCAAATCAAACTTTTTTTGGTGCGGACTTGTACTCCAATACTGAGATGAATAACCCTATTTATTAGGGGATGTTACTATACGAAAGCGTTAAGATGTTTGTGCACAATACATGATACGAAGGGCTGATCCCCTAAGTATGAGTTAAGGTTCATAGTCTAAATGACTGTTAAATGTTTTAAATAGAAATGTTTATAACCTAGGGCAAAAGTTCAAGGTCTTATGACACTCAGATGATTTCAGTATTCGAAATTTTAATTATTGATGAAAGAATTATTATTCAATTCTTTATTGTTGATGAAAGTAAAGTTATTCAAATCTATTGAAGTTATTTAATTATATATTTATTATTGTTTGTATTCCAGTGAGCTGTTGTTTGCTCACTCTTGCATATTAAATAACCATTGCAGCTAAGATTGAAAGTGTTGACGCTCCGTCAACTAGTAAAGGCAAAGGAAAGATGAACAAGTGAAGACTTATTTTATTATTGATTGATTGTAATAAGACTTTAAGTTATGTTTTATTTTCCGCATTAAATGTTTATGTTAAGGTTAGATAACCCTGAGATTTATTTTGGACAAGGTTGTAATCCTTTTATAAGGAAGATTTTTATTTAAGTATTTATGAAGGTTGTAATTTATTTTGTAATTCTTTATTATTGGGTAGATGTATGTTTATTTAGAAAGTGAGCATCAAATCTTGTGGAAACGAAGTACCCAAATTTGGGGGTGTCACAAGTATTGCAGCCCTGCTAAAAGTTGGGCCATTTTGGCCCGGCCCGTTTTTGGCCCGACCCGAGTTGTTCATATTGAGCTCCATCTTACATCTATAAGAATTGCACTTACGATTGATACATGTAACAGATATTATACAAGTATTACAATACTCACTTGATTCTTTTAAAGATGGTACTTTGGTTTTGAAAAGTTAATCCCAAGCAAAAGGCATGTAAATGATAGATCAGGTGGCTAATTTTTGAACAGTCTAGAAAATATTGTAATGATCGGTCTTGTTGTCCTGAGTACGTTGTAATGTTAAGCTTTTTGCATTGTTTTGCTTTTTTATTTGTTACTTAAATTTAATAGACTGCTTTGTTTGTTTCCTAACAGTCCAAGGGAGACCTTTCTGGAGCCGAGGAATTCTACTTCCGTGCAACACTAGCAAATGACCAAGATAAGGCCTTAAGTGGATCTCGATAAACAGATAATACATAAAATCCACACACAAAAAAATTATGACATAAAAAGATTGTGTAACATAATTTTGCAAATAAAAAAGGAAAAAGCCCGCGGGTCAGCTCGGTCCAACCCGGGCCTCACAATTATGGTCCAAGAAAAACTGGACCATTTTAGTCCGACCCAAATTTAACCCAGCCCGCTTCTAGCCCGACCCAGTTTGCCACCTCTAACTACTAAACAGCTAAGACTTCATCAATTTTAAAAATAAACAATTAACCTATTCGTACCATTCCTCCCTTTCACCAATCAGCGATATGCATGGTTAAATTCCTTAAATTTGTGGCGGACATATTGTTCTTAGATGGCACATGAATTCTCCGCCTCACTAAATACAACCATAGATTCTTTTGTAAGCGAGCAAAGTGACAAAATATAAGGGAATAATTGTATGTATTTTATTTTCAAAAAATAGTAATGGGAAACGAGTACGTTAATTTTCGGTTAATTTGCTGTTTAGAAACTCCACATGCTAATTAGAGGATAAACAACAGTATTAGGTATTTATATTTAACTAACTCATCATCCCGTGCGAAGCACATAATTTATTTTTGTTATAAAATTATTGTATTATTTATACTTTTTTATATTATACTATACTAATATATTAATTCTACTAATAATAGACTAATATTGTGTACAATGATTTTTATAAACAATATTTTCTTCTGAAATATCCTATTTAACTAATAATGTATAACTAATTATTGATGAAAAATTAAATAATTAAATTTAAAAATCTACAATAATAATTCGTCTACTTATATAATATAAATGATAGTGATAGTATTCCTCTTTAAAATCATTTATTTGTTTCTGTATTCTTATGTTTATCTATTTATGTAATAATAAAACTTTAATTAAAATCAAATAATTAAACTTATATGATTTATTAATAAAATATTATTTTCATCAATAATATGAATTTTAAAGAACACTACCTAAATAAAAAAAATGTTTAAAAATAAGAGAGTGGGAAGTAGATAATTATCATAGTAAGATGTAGATGAAAAGATTTTGAAATTAAATAACGGATGAAAAAAATAGTTTTTCTATACTAAAATTTAGGTTTCTATTCCAACATTTTAGGGTTGAGAGACTATTTTTTGCTATTTATTATATAATATATAAATTTTATTTATAGTCATAATTATTGCTAAATTTTAGTGTTGAAGGGACCACTATTAAAATTTAGGGTTGAACAACGATTTTTGTTTTATTTATTATATATATATATATAGTTTTTGTTTTTCAAATAATAATTTTGTATTTAATTACTACCTCCGTCCCATAATAAGTGCTTTTTTAGGCTTAACATTTTTTCCCAAAATAAGTGATGTGTTAGAATTCCAATACAATTTTTATAATATTTTTCTATATGTGCCCTTATGCAACCAATGGTATTTATTGGGAAATTAAAAGGTTGAAGAAAGAGAAAGAGATACCAAAAGGCAATAAAAAAAAGTCTCAAACAAAACAAAGAAAGTATATTAAGGGTATTTTTGTCATTTTAATTTGTGTATTGGTATGTGTGATTTAAGCTAAAAAAGCATTTATTATGGGACGGAGATAGTATATTTTATTGTAGTTTATAATAATCCATCGGCACCATAGAAAGATATTCATTTACAAAATTTCTTAATTTTTGTGTTATTTTTTAAAACCACAAGTAAAAAAAAACTGAAGCAGTACGAATTAGGCAGACAATAGCCCGACATTAACTTGGACATCAACAATCTAAGCTTCATCGATAATTGTCAAAATCGAGTCGTTTAAAATTAAATTCGAATGATGACATCAAATTAATCAACACCCAAGCACTTTATTGAAACTTTGTAGCTTATAATTGAGAAGATTTCGAAAAAAGCCAAGTGCAGGAGCGGAGCGAAGTAAGGAAAGCAGAGCGATCGATCGGAACGGTGCAGAGCTTCGTGACGCACTGGCCCATCGGGGGTGGAGTGAAGGTTTGGAAGGCGTGGGGGGCATAGCCCCCACGGTATGGTACGGTGTTATAATGTCATTATGAGTATTTAGGCTATAATGTGATTTAGGGTTAGAATAGAAATAACAGTTATATGTATACTCTTTATTGTAAAATCATATGTACTCAGTTAAATAAAAGAACGCTGCTTCTATAGACGTACCCAAATTAGAGAAACACGTAAATCTATGTGATAATTTTTTACTTGCGTGTGTGATCGAATTCTAACACAACTCGACAAGATTCCATTACCTTGGGATCTGGGAAGCCAGGACATCCCCGGCCATCACAAAGAAAGGATCCGATTTCAAGCCGTCTAAAAATGGATAGTCTATTTAAACATTTTATTGAAACAAGTGTGTTAATATATATAGCATAAATATATAATTTCTGATGACATTTTATCATGCAAGTATTTTACACAACTATTCTCTCCGTATCTAAAGCAATAAGTAAAATATAATTTGTACACATATTAAGAAAAGTAAAAATAAAAGAACACAAGAAAAAAAAATTAAATTAATTTTTACTGGTCCAACAAGATTATATCATGTGATAAATATTTTTATTTTTTATATTAATGAACCCAATTAAATGACATATTTATCGTTCACTAATTTATTTCATCCTTTTAGGGATAAAAAAATTTATTCCCTTAATCATTTTTAGTTAACTTTTGTTCATTAGTATAAACCACCTATTAATATTACTTAAATAAGTTTCTTGGCAAAAACGCCCGAAATTAAGCAATAACACAATAAAACAAAATTAGCCTATGCTTGCTGTTGCATATATACTACTAGTATTTATGAACAAAACTGTAATCAATCAAACATTCAAATTAAGTTCAAACTGAAACAAGAATTAAGTAGTCATGGAATCCCAAATCTGGTTTTACTTGCTTTTCATTATATCCACCTACTTCTTTCTCCTCCACCTTTCAAAGCTACTCCTCCATAAAAAATCTCAACAATCCAAAAAGCTCCTTCCAAGCCCTCCTTCATATCCAATAATCGGCCATCTCCATTTAATAAAAGATCCATTACATAGAATGCTGCAAGATCTTTCACACAAATACGGTCCAATTTTCGGCCTGCAATTCGGGTTTCGTGCTATACTCGTCATCTCATCGCCATCCGCCGTTGAGGAATGCTTTACCAAAAACGACGTAATATTTGCCAACAGGCCGCGCCTGCTTGTCGGCAAGCATCTTAACTACGACTACACCACCATCGCCGCCGCCTCTTACGGTCAACATTGGCGCAACCTCCGCCGCCTGAGTACGCTAGAAATCTTTTCTACCTCAAGACTCAGCACGTTTCTCGGCGTTCGGAAAGAAGAGGTCAGGTCATTGCTGAAAAGCCTGTTTCAAAATTCGCGCGAAAATCATGGTCTTGCGGAGGTGGAAATGCAGGCGAGGCTGTCGGAGCTGTCGTTTAACATTATTATGAGGATGATTTCGGGGAAGAGGTATTTCGGAGCGGATGTGGAGAACCAGGAGGAGGCCAGGAAATTGGCGGATATGGTGAAGGAGGCTTTTGAGCTGGCCGGGGCTTCGAATCCGGGGGATTTTTTGTCCTTCTTACGGTGGATTGATTGCGGGGGCGTGGAGAAGAGGATGAGGCGCGTGCATCGTACGAACGATGCATTCTTACAAGGGTTGGTAGATGAATGTAGAGAGAAGGGGGATGGAGGAAAGAGTAATAAGACACTGATTGATGTTATGTTGTCTTTGCAGAAATCGGAACCTGAATATTACTCTGATGAAATTATCAAAGGCATGATATTGGTAAGTTCACAAATAATCAAGTCTAACGAAAAAAATGATATATATATATCATTCGGACCTAATAAATCATCCGGACCGTCTAAAGTTAAGGATAAATCTAACCTTTAGAAGTGCCGGAAACACGGGTTACATGATCTAGTATATATATATATATATAGGGTCCGTCTCTCTAGCGAACCATAGGGAGCGAACTAATGACGAACCGGCTATAGCGACGGCTTTTTTTGTCGCTATAACATAAAAAACCGGCTTTCTATGTTATAGCGACGGAAAAAACCGTCGCTATAGCCAGTTCGTTTTTAGTTCGCTCTTTATGGTTCGCTGGAGAGACTGACCCTATATATATATATATACACACACACACAAAGTCTCAGTTATATCAATGTGAGTCTCACTTATTATTTATGTGAGAAGAGCCTTGCAGAAATATCAATTCTCATCACTTAAGAGTCGTGGCTAGGAGTTTCTTTTAACATAAATTTAAGAAAATAAAATAAGAAGTAGATCAAATGCATATCTCTATGTATACATACATCTAATTGATAGAAAACTTTTGCTTCTCAAAAATAATAAAAATAATGATTTATTTTTTCTATACACATGTAAAAAAATGTGTGTACTGACATCCGGTGGCACACGTGTCGTGTGTAAATAACCTGAGGATTAAACAAAAATTTACAAAATTTGAAGTTCTAAATAAGAAGATATATAAATTTAAAATTGAAAAGGACAAATTAATAATATAACTAAACTTACTATCCCTTCTATTCTAATTTTCTGTATTTTATCATCATCAAATCAAATCAGGTGATGAAAATAATCACCTAATGAGATAGAAAATATTCCTTCTATCCTATTTTTCAGTATTTTATAGGGAAACAACACTGCTGTATTTGTGAACAAGCTAAAGTCTGAAAAACAAATAAATATTTTTGGTAAGTTTCATTGTAAACATTGTCAACAACGTCAAATACGCTTTTCTTTGTTTGCCTTTTTGTCTTATGTTGAAAAATAAAATAAAATTAAAGTGTCAATTACTTTGTTGGAATTAGGATCCTCTCCATTTCAAATGAAATAAAAAGTCTTCATTTTATAGTACAGATTTGAAATGTGTTGAAATGTGATATCATGCTGACAGAGAAATGATGATGGATAATATACAAAGAATGGAGAGGATCCTGGTTGCAGTATCTAACATCCTTCCCTTTATAATGTGTAGCAATTGCTATTTGCTGGCACGGACACAACATCAGCTACAATAGAGTGGTCAATGTCCCTCCTACTCAACCATCCAGAGGCTCTAAAAAAGGCCAGGGCCGAGCTCGACAAGCACGTCGGCCACGAGCGTTTGGCCGACGAACAAGACCTTCCAAAACTGTCGTATCTCCAAAACATTGTCAATGAAACATTCCGACTATTTCCAGCCGCGCCACTGCTAGTGCCACACGAGTCATCACACGACTGCACCATTGGAGGCTTCGATATCCCACGTGGCACAATGCTATTGGCCAACGCGTGGGCGATTCACCGGGACCCTAAGGTGTGGGATGATGCTACAAGTTTTAAGCCGGAGAGATTTGAAGGGGGGAAAACGCGACGAGACGTATAAATTAGTGACATTTGGGCTGGGAAGGAGGCAGTGCCCCGGGATTGTTCTTGCTAATAAAGTGATAAGTTTGTCTTTGGCAGGATTAATTCAATGCTTTGAGTGGGAAAGAATTGGTGAGGAGTTGGTGGATTTGACCGAGGGGAAAGGGCTTACTATGCCTAAAGCTAAGCCATTGCAAGCATTGTGCAAAGCAAGGGTAAAAATGATTCATGTCCTCTCGGAGCTATGAAATTCATTTGGTAGCTTTGTGTGGCTTTTGAAATTTAATTGGAAATGAACCTTTGCTTGTCTTTTGTTAGTTTCACTTTTTTTGGTTAAGTTATTTTGTTCAGTTATAAGGGTTTGCGGTGATAGCGTTTACACATCCAAACGCATCATATTACTCGTATGCACTGGCGGAACTAAGGGGGGTCTAGGGGGGTCATATGACCCCCCAACCTTGGAATGAAGTATGCTAATATTAGTTAAATTTGATCTTTGTTATGTGATGGTATTAATTCATTTGTTTCCTTAAGTTCTTCTACCTATAAAAAATTAACAATATTACTATAAGATAAAATAATATTAAATAAGTTTGATGATTAATTAATTAATATTGCACTCATTTGTCTTACTGACTTAATTATACCTTGGTATCATTTTTTGTAAATGAGAATAACTTAATTCATTTTCTTGTTTTGAGTGGCTCGTCTCAGTTGTCTTCAAGGAAGATGACTAGAATCACAATATAAGGTTTTGAATATATAATATTATAATTTGTAATTTATCTATAAAAGTAGTTAATCAGTTGACTAAAAACTTCAAAGTCTGATTAATAGTCTCATAGTTCGGAAGGAAATTAAAAATATATATATATATATATATGTATTTAAAGCCATTAGACTCATAACTCAAATGTTAACAAGGGTTGGAATAGAATGTTGTGAAATATAATAATTGGACAAAATAAATTTGAAAGAAGCACGTCAAGCATCAATAAATACACTAATGTATTTTGACCCCCCTCTAAGAATGTTCTGGTTCCGCCACTGCTTGTATGCGTTGTTTTAAAACTTTAAACACTGCATGTATAAGTTAAATAAGTTGCGTTTAAAATAAATTGTTTCTACACGAATAAGATTTTCAAATGCGTTTGTGTAAAGACCGATCATAAAGAAATGGTGGTTGAAAATTGCTTGGCATTGGAATATCTTTAACATATAAATGTCTATATGTAGGCAACCATACAAGAAGTAAATGATGCAAATATGAAGCAAATAAAGTACATCATGGCTGATCAACGAGATCAGATAAGATACTAGCTGGACACCAACAGCTAAACATTTGAGCAAGAGCTATTGCCTTAAGACCAAAATATCGTATATATAAATTGCAGCTTATGAAGATATTCACCCAATTAAGCAATGGTGCAACTGCTATACAAAAATAGTCTCATTTAAAAATAATATTTGTTTTACAAAAATATATACTCTTCCTATAGGACCATATTTTGTCCTCGTATCATTTTTTGTAATTAATAATTTATTTTTAAAAAAATAAACATGAAGTAAAAATTCATTATATTAGCAAAATTTACAAATGAAACTTGGAAGATTAGATCAAGGAGTAATATTTTCATGCAATATAATTACATTTGAATCTTATATTTGTGTGATTTGGGACTAAGAGCATCTCCAGCAAGCCGGAGCTGCACAAATATAGTTTGAGATGCAGATTTCACTCCAGTAGTAAGACTAAATAAAGTATATGGGATTTTTCAGTGAGCCAAAGAGACTATATCAAGTAACAAGATTTGATGGACTATAATTTTGACTATAATTTTAAATATATTTAAATGGGAGAGATGGCTGAAGAAAAAGAAGGAGATGATGGGGGATGCCTGAAGAAGGAGATGAAGGCCGCCTGAAGAAGAAGATGAAGGGGCAGGGATACTGTGATGCTCCAAAGGATATATAAAAAAAGCCAGAATGGTAAAAAAATGATCAGAACGGTAATAAAAGCAACGAATAGAAATTAAAAATGTTGATTGAAAAATCTATAAATATGTACAATGACTCAATATATTTTACCATCTCTCAATCAACTACTTCAACCTTTAGCAATTGTAAGTATTTTGTTAATAATAGTTTGTATTTTTATTATATTTGATTTTCTTATTGATAATATCTCTCTAATTTATTTTTTAGATGGAAAATCATTGTCCTCCGATGTATTATTCTTCATTATAATCTTAAGATTTCCATTACAAGAAAATGGCCTAACAGCGACCAAAGGTTTCAGCGACCGCACAGTCCAGTCGCTAATAAGAACAATAGCGACCGCAAGGGAATTTGGTCGCTATCTGATATCAACGACCGCATGCAGTCGCTGTTCGGTCGCCAGTCTATTTTTGTCGCCTAAAAATTGGCATAAAGTGTTGGCGGGCTATTTTTTTGCGACCACTTAGTATCAGCGACCGCTTCCGGTCGCTACTACGTCCAGATCATTAAAAAATCAGCGAACACATGCGGTCGATGAAATCGATCGCTGATCAATTTTAATGTAAACAGCACCAGACGCCTCGGCAGACCAGACAGAAAGAAAAGAGAGGGAGACCGGAAGAGGGAGAAGAGGGAGAAGGGGGAGAAGAGAATAGATAGACCAGAAGAGGGAGAGCCGGCTGCCGCTACTGTCCCACCGCCATCGCCCGCCGCTACCGCACTGCCACAAGGTAAACCCAGCTTACATAATCTGTACATTTTGTTATATAATTAGTTAAAGTAGACCTAATTAATCAATTGAATTGAGTAACTGTGATTGATTATGATTGCTTAGATGAAACTGTTATGGCTGGATACTTGAATAGAGGAGATTAAGTTGGTTGTGTGGAGGCATAAGGTAGGTTAAATGGATTTCTAACACAAGCAAACAGTTATGACACAAGTAGTGTTAAACTGTGCACATTAGTTGTTTGTTAAAAGTTCCAAGTGGACTGTTATGGCTATTAGATGGAATCAAGTGCACATTAGTGTTAAATTGTTTATGGAATCAAGTGCACATTAGTGTTAAACTGTTACTTGAATCAAGTGCACATTAGGTTGGTTGATTGTGCACATTAGGCATAAAGGAAGTTATGGCTATTAGATGGAATCAAGTGCACATTAGTGTTAAACGAATATTAGATGGAATCAAGTGCACATTAGCTGTTTGTTAAAAGTCCCAAGTGGACTGTTATGTGCACATTAGTGTTAAACTGTGCACATTATTGGTATGCCATATGCTATGATAATATTATAGAGTTTGGGTATATTAGATTGAAACGAAAAGCAATATACATTATAACTATAAATAAACTTTCCTTATAACTAAAACAAACAAAAGGTTAGTCTTGATTCTTTACCTAGTAAATAGTAAGACAAAAAATAATAACAAAATGTTGAATCTTCCACATTTTTTATTTTTACATACAAGCAATATACATGCTATATTGAGCAAATGAAAATGCAAGCCAGATTTAAACAAACCACCTTCATTTAAACAATGTATTAAATATGTCTTCAAACAATATCGTACCGCAATAATGGTCGATGGGCAAAACTATTTTAAAAACCAAACTCAGCACCTATAAGATGGTCGCTAGGTAACCTCATTGATAACCACAAACCTCAAGATCACTATGATGAGATTGTTAACGTAATAAAGATCAAGATTGACATTTTGAAAGAAAAAAATTATTCAACTCTCATTAAACATCAATGTATAAATGCTAAGCATTCACTCAATTATCATTAGTTCACCAACAAAAATAAATCTCTAAAACCCACGAGGTTGATAATAATAAAAAACAACCCAAAGTGTATAAGCAATACACCAAAATCGAGTAGGAAACAAAAATTACTAATCCCAACGTAGGATACTTAACGAGACAAGACAGCTGGATACTCCAAATTATTCACTATCAAACCCTAATACTACTTCAGATGAATCTCAATCTTGTCATCAAACACATAACTATACAACCTTTCAGTTAATGTAAACAAAACCAAACATAAGAAAATACAAAATGGAGTCAAATACAATATATATATATATATATATATATATATACACACACACACACTAATTATGGGTTTGCTGCATGTTATGGGTTGGAAATAAGACTGCCGCCCACGACAACAGTGGTTGTGGTAGGCAGTTGGCTGGGGGCTTACCTTAGGCTCGCAGTCAACACCTTTAAATTTCATGGAGTGCTTCAGCTATCTTCTCTATGATAGTTGAGTGTATCACCCATATAATGTTTAAAGTACAACCTAAACAAATCAAGAATGTGGATAATTGAGCTATGAAAAGCAAGGAGAGAAGGTGCAGCCGCTGCCTATCGGCAACAGCAGTGGGCAGGAAATGGGAGCTACTGCCTAATGGGAGCTGCTGCTTAATGGCTGCAACATGCAACAGATGCTTTGACTGAACGACTTCTTGAGCATAGTTTCAAAAGCTTGACAAGTATACTTAAATGTTAATCAGATTCTAACAAGTATGCTCAAGTCATATGCTTACAAAGTATGCTTAACTATTAATCATATGCTTACAAGTATGATCAAGTCATATGCTTATAAATATGTTTAGAGAGCCTGACCATGCTATACATTATGTTGGTTTGAACATGTATGGTTGGGGACTGTGCTGTTGTTTGAACACCCTCAGACAACAACAGCTTGCATGTATGTTGAAATGATAATCATATACGGGTATATGCTCAAGTCATATGTTTACAAGTATGCATCATAAATGACATTGGGCTGAATTATAAATATCTAACAAGGGGATACAATAATTCTTAATTGCAGTAGGTACCAGTGGTATCATGGACCTCTATTCAGACCGTAGTTAGATGAGAAAACGAAAGTCAAGTGCCCAGATAGGTGCTACAACTGAATTTAGAACTGGTTGTCAAGTGTTTCTGGATTATGCATATAGTCACCCGGAATGTGTGAATGGTCAAAACACTGGAGTTTGTGTCTAAGGAGATTGTTACAATGAGCTTGGTCGTGCCTTTTATGGAGAGTTGGAGGAAATCATATAGATGTCGTACAAGGGCACTTACGGGGGTCAGATTAACTTGTTTAAATATCGTTGATTTGATTCAGAAAAAGGGATACGCGTTGACATACATGGAATCGTCAATATTGACCTCCATAGGTCTGCGTACGCCCACGAACCGTTTGTGTTGCCAACTCAAACAGTTCAAGTATACTACACTCCTAGTGCTGTTAGAAAAAGGAATAGACCGCCTACAAATTGGCAAGTTATAATTCATACTCCCGCGCGAAATTGTGTCCAATTAGTAGACGGAGAGTTCTACCAAGAGGAGATGCTTTATAGACCTCCGATAATAAATATGGAGGACAACAATGAAGTAATCCAATCAGAGGTTGGAGATGAACCTGATGAACTGGATCCCGAGTCAGTACATGTGCCAGATGACATTGATACTGAGGAGGAAGAGTTATTGACTGACATTGACATTGACACTAAATATGAATAAAATGATGGTTATGAATCTCCAAGAGGTATACAAAATGATTCTGCCTCAGACAGCGATTAGGGTGAGAAATGTATTTTTAGTTTTACTTGTATTACATACAATTACATATATATACATTAAATACACATACGATTACATATATATACATTATATACAATTACTAACTTACGCAAATGTATAACAATAGTCGAAAAAGAGTCCAAAACCTGCCTCGGGCGTCGAAATGATACACAAACACAGACATAGCACTGCATGGGTATTAGGCACGCGTTACAATTGACGGGACTCGATTCCGATATACAGAGCCCGAGTTATCAACCTGTCTGCCTAACTTACGCAAACGTATAACAATAGTCGAAAAAGAGTCCAAAACCCACCTCGGGCGTCGAAACGACACACAAACACAGACATAGTTGTACCTGTCATTTATAGTTGTCGTAGTTAACTAGTTCATACAATTATTTGTCATTATTGTCATTTTATGCAAGGTATTACATACAATTAAATATATACACTTACCGCAGTTGTACCTTTCATTTATAGTTGTCGTAGTTAACTAGTTATACAATTATCTATCATTATTGTCCTTTTATGCAAGGTTTTATATACAATTACATATATACACTCACCTCCATTGTTCCTTTCATTCATAGGTGTTGTAGTTAACTAATTCATACAATTATCTGTCATTATTGTCCTTTTATTCAAGGCATATGTTAATATATCATATAACTCTACTAACATCTGTTAATTTTGTATGTATAGATGTCTTTTGAAGCCCCGCTGAAAAAGCGTGGCTTGGGTCGGGGGCCTAATCAGATCCTAAAGGCCCCGAGTAATCCGGATGATCGAATTCTTATACAGATCAGACCTCCTCTGGACATCACGTACGTTATCTATCTATTTCATATATAATCATTTTATAATAAGATCATTAATGTTGTAGTTATATACTAATGTTTTCTTGGTTTGTATATTAATTGTTGTATATTGTAGGAATTTTCAAGATAGCAAAATTGTGAAGTGCATTTCACAATTATGCTTACAGAATTGGCCTACGCCAGTGATTACGTGGGCGAGCACACCTCTCGCCCATAAGGATGCAATTTGGACTGAATTCCAGGTATATTTTATTTAATTTTGACAGATAATATAATTAATGTGTATATATTATTTTGGATTATATCATCACCGTATTAATATTATTATTGTTGTTTTATTTGCAGAAGAGGTATAGATGGGACGACGCACATGCATCAATAATACAGACATTGTTATGGCAAAAGTGCGCCGTCCGAACAAAAGATAACCTGAACAAGGAACGAATAAAAGTCCTGAATAATGTATCGGTCGACCATCCAGGGGAGGGTGAGCAGCACATGCACGTGTATAGCCCGTGGTGGTGTGCGCCTGACATATGGGCAGGGATGTGTGAGGTGTGGCGGGATGAGGCCTGGGTGAAGAGACGTAAGACTGCCACCTCTAACAGAGCCTCAGGTGTACCTGAAGGCGCCAAGGCAAAAGGCACGTATAGGGGAGACAATATATCACAGCTGCAGCATATTGCTACACGGGTACGTATTTTACAAATGTCAATCATTATGTATACATTATATCACATGTTTACATATTAATATATGAGCATGTTTTATAGGAGACTCAATCTCAGGGTGAGCCTATTAATTGGCTGGATGTGTACGTGGCCACCCGCGATGGTTTGCCTGAGGCTGTGCAGATAGCGGTAATTTGTTTTTTATAACTTAATATTTCCGTCATTAATTAATTCTTAAGCATTTTATATTTATTTTTAACAATTTTATTTTTAAAATGCTGACAGGACACTTATAAGAGCCTAATGAACGAGCGTTACCCTGAAGGCACCCCCGCGACCGTCGATTGATCAAGAATTATAGGGAGAGGGCGTCAGTTGTGAAGAAAAACTACGTCAAAGGCCAAGGACAACGACGATGACCGACTATCAGTGGCACGGGTAGCTCTACTACTCAGTCTACTCAGTCCTCGTGCCATCCGACGCCGCACACTCCTGCTGACTGTGTGAGAGCAATATGTCAAGATCGGAATCTTCTTCTTACACTAGGTGGGCATCTACATTCGCTGAGTCCTGAGGATCTAGCAGAGGCAGTGCTAGAGCAGCAGAACAGCAGGATATATGAGGTAATCATGTCATTGTTTAGGTTTTATGTTATTGTAATACATTAGAAAGGAAAGGGTAGTTTTTTATTTTTCATATATGTTTAACGTGTTTTCTTCTTTAATTTGTTACAGCCTCATTCTGTCGATCGATATTTGATGCGGCCCAGACATTTGTATTCTCATAATTTCTCAGCCGTTGTTCTACATTGTACATATTGACTATTTTTTTACTGAATGAATGAATGTACAAACGTTTTATATTCACGGATTTGAATTTGAATGTAATTGTCTTTGTGTTGGTTTTATTATGAATGAATGAATGTAATTGTCATTCAGTTCATACTGAATGAATGAATGGATGGATTTGGATTGTATATAATTGCTGTAGTTGGGACAGGTACAAAATAGATCAAATTTTTGGGATATAAGCAGGTACAAAATAACCTTTTTTTTAATTTTAGTATCAGCGACCGCGTACGGTCGCTATTACATATTAGCGACCAAAATACCGTTTTCACGAGCAGCGACCTCCTGCGGTTGCTAATACTGGTCGCTGATAAGGGCGACTGCAAGCGGTTGCTGATATTGGTCGCTGACACGTGGGTCCACGTCACGCCACAGGCTGACGCGGCCTGACACAATATGGCGACCGCGTCGGTCACTATTAGCCGTCGCTGATAATGCGGTCGCTGATTATGGTCACCACTTTACTTGTAGCAACTAGATTTACTGCGACCAGTATCTGCAATCGCATGCGGTCGTTGGTATGTATCTGCAATAGCATGCAGGTCGTTAATATGTATCTGCGACCGCATGCGGTCGCTGATATGTATTTGCGACCGAATGCAGGTCGCTGATATGCAGTCGCAGATAGCCTGTTTTGTTGTAGTGTTCTCACTTGATGATCCAAATTTGTTGGATGAATTTTCAATTCAAACTGATATACCAATTCAGACTCCCGAAAATGAGTCCAATAAAAGAACAGGGCGATAGAGAAATTACACAATTGATGAATATGTCCTTCTTATTTTTGGATGGCTTAATGTAAGCATGGATCCAATTCAAGGAAACGATCAGAAACATGGAAGATATATATTGGGAAAAAGTTCATGAATACTTTCATAAATACAAATTTTTTGAGTTTGAACGAAATTCTACTGCTTTAGCTAAACGTTGGTCAATAATTCAACTCGCAGTGAACAAATTTTATGGATATTATACTTCAATTGAAAGAATGCAACAAAGCGATGTAGGTGAACAAGATAAGGTATTTCAATTTTTTCATGTAAAATTTCATTAAGTTTATTCTTATAGTTTATACTTAATACTTTGTAAATAATTTTTAAAATAAATATGTCGAGCATTAGAGATGTTTAAAAGTATCCAAAATCAACCATTTGGATTTATGCATTGTTGGAGACTATTAAAGGATGCAGCGAAATGGAGAACAAATAATAGTGGGAAAAAGTAGAGAAGTACTAGAAAGTCAAGTCCAACAGCATCTTTTCCATCAACCGTAGAAGAAGTAAGTTTGGGTGAAAACTATGGTATTGAAGATACAATCTCTACGAGATTAGAGAGGCCAATGAGAAGAAAGGCTTCGAAAGAATTATTTAAAAAGGGCAAAGGAACGACCGGTGATACTAATACACCTATGGAATTGAGGTTTGAGAAGTTCGAGCATCAGATGAAATTGAACCAACAAAAGAGATAAGAGAACATGGACAAAATATATTTTCAACAGCAAGCGAAGTTGAATATAATGAAAACACAAGATGAGGAAAGGATCATGATGATTGGCACCACTAACATGAAGCCTGAAGTAGCTGAATATTACAAACAATGCAAGAAAGAAATCATGAAAAGATTTACATCTAGTAGTTGACTTGCTTATTATTAGAGAATCATGATTTACTTATTATTATAGTAGAATGTAATGGATTACGCTCCGCCATGTAGTGACCACAAGTGTTGAATAATATCTTCTTAAAGTTGAGAATGAACTTGTTTATCCCTTATGCGATGATTAGCTTCAATGAATTCAAGTAATTGTGGGGTACGTTCATGAGACATTTCTACAGTTGGAATCTAGTCATGTGTATCATAGGTTGCTGGTTCTTGATTTTCATCTCGTTTTCAACGATCATATTATGTAGTTTTATGTATAATTTCTTTTAGTGTTGTTTGATCCCAAAATCGTGCAGGACCACGAACGATCGCAAAACGTGCTTGGAGTACCCCAAATGCTCGCTCAACATCCTTTCTAAGCGCCTCTTGAGTCTTAGCAAATAGTTTTCTTTTATTTTCCTGAGGTGCCGAAATGATTTTAACAAATGTTTCCTATGGGGGATATTCTATCGTGTACTCATTTCAATTAATTGAGTAGTTCATAGTTGAAGCACGACCTTCAGTAAGAGCAGAGAAGATACATAATCTCTCCAAAACGTTAATATCATTATGAGAGCCTGGTAATACAAAAAATGCATGCCATATCCAAAGATCGATCGTATGAAGCCATCGCTTCTAAATAATTGTTGCCTCATGCACATGTCCAGAATACATACCATGCCACGTAACCGGACAGTTATTCTATTTCCAATGTATGCAGTCGATGCTCCCCAACATCCCAGGAAAACTATGCTCTTCAGCTTTTGATAGCAATCTAATGATGTCATCATTATTGGGGGATATAGATATTCATCACCAAAAATTAAAATGACTGTTTTTACAAACCTTATAAGACTCCATATAGTCGTGCTTTCACCGATCCACACATAATCATCAACGAATTTGCTAAAACACCATAGGCAAGCATCCGCATTAAGGCAATTATTTTTTGTAGAGAAGATAAACCGAGTTGTCCTGCAGCATTCATTTTTTGGACGAAGTATGAATCATACGCTTCAACTGCTCTTTGAATTCGAAGAAAAAGTGGGCGCCGCATTCGAAACCTTCCCCGAAATAGATACGGGGGTATGTAGGATGTTCAACAAAATAATCACGAAAAATTCGATTATGACCTTCATGTCTACCACGATCAATGGTAATATAACCTTGCACAGAACCACGATGACGTGATGTATGCGTATTGACATTTTGTTGTTCTTCTTCCATAGCCGCCATGCCTAAAAATTGTCCATATGCTTCTTCATCTTCTTCTTCATCCATGTGCACACATAGCTAATTCGAATTGACGAGACATATTTAAAATAACATATTTGACTGAAAGACTGAAGTTGAGATGAGTGAATATAAGAGACTGGATGTGCATTATATTTATAGAGGTTGTTTGTTTTTTAAAATATAGCTGTTGGAATATGGTCGTTGGAGGTTTTTTTGAATTCATTGATTATTTTAATTTTTTTATATTATAGTTGTGACGCCCCCAGAATAAGTCCAGTCAACCCAACCCATTCTGATTCTCCAAATACATGGTACAAAATTCAAATACAATCTTTTATATCACACGGTCGTGCAAAATACGACCACACAACTGTGAGTGTCAATACAAATATGTAGAAAATATTAACATTCAAACTAAGTCCTCATTACAATTATTATCACACTATTTATTAGAAATAGTGAGGACTACTACTGCTCTAACTCGGACCATCACTCTGTCCCCCGACTAGTTCCTGCGACATTCTCATTTCCTGAAGAGGACAATAGATGAACAAAGTGAGCTCAACTAGCCCAGTAAAGAATATTATGACTAAGATAATGGAAAATAAATTATCGTTAGTCTTCAATAATTCAGATAAAATATTATTGACAACAAGTTTTAGATCAATATTCGCAGCGGAAATAACAATTCATTAGAAGAGTTAAGTATAGAATGAAGTCTACTATCTTCTATGATTTAAAAGTCCATCATCAATATTTTATCCCTGTAACATCAATCAATATACATCTCGAATCAAATATTCATCTTTGCACTACGGGCCAAAGATATTCATTTGTATCATCAGTTGGTCATGTTCATCTCAACACCTATTCATCTTTGCATTACGGGCCAAAGATATTCAGCAGGTAATCATTCATCTTTGCTCTACAGGCCAAAGATATTTAGTTATATCACCATTTAGGACTGAGGATGATGAAAAATAATATAAATAACGAATCCAGTGAGATAAAGGACAAAGATTAGGAATTCGTAATTTAGTTTATCCAAGTTCAAGAATATTTCATAATAATACTTTGTGGAGCAAAATTCAAGAATGAAGATCAAAACTTGAATCCAATCAAAGATAGGAACCTTAACAAGCAACTTGGACATATAAAAGAAAATTTAATTTTTTCGTTAATAGTGCCGTATACATGAATAGTAACCCCGACGGAAAAAAATAAGAATTTCATAATAAAATTCATGACAATATTTTGGTATAATGATATTGAAAAATATAACATCGTTTACGAAAGAAAATAACATCATTTACCTCAAAAGAATAGTACTTCTGACTGGAATATCGGATATATGGCTGAAGAAAATTTGCACTGAATAGCAACACTCAAAGTATCGAAATACTCACAAAAATACGCTCGATATTATAGAGAGAAAATTTTCTAATTCTGGTGTGATTTTCATTTCTAACTAAGCACCCTATTTATAGAAAAATGTCAGGACACCAATATTGACTTTTGAAACCACAGAGCACACTTGTTTTGATTTTTTTTTTTGCTGCTGCCCATTTCATTCAAAGCCTCCAAAAATCAGCATTTTCCAAAAAAAATAAAAGTGGGGCCCACCATAAAAAAAATATTTATTCCGAAACTTCAATAATTCATAATAAATAACCCTTTTATCAGAAAAATACGAATTATATGTCTTTTTCATAAAAAATTTAATTCTCTACAACTTTGTAGAAGGAAGTTTTTCCAAATTTCCAACCGAAAATGACCGAAATACACCTTAGCACTAATTCCTTCTTTTATATCCACAAAATAAATATTTCTTTATCATATAAATCAATAATTAATTATTCATAAATAATATTACAGAAATACAATATTAACAATCAGGTCGTTTCTAGGAAAGAGGGGGCCTTCGATAAGGATTTCTCCTTACTGGCGCGCAATTAAATAACTCATCCTAGACAGAACTTTCTTAGACATTGTCAATAATGCTATCTAATAATATTATTCAAATAATATGAATTATTGAGTTGATAATGTGAAATACTGTGCAGTGACAATTATTGAATCAATAATACAAAATATCAACGGTAGGAATTATTGAATCAATCATATAAAATAGCAACGTAGCAATTATTGATATAAAATATCAACGTAGCAATTATTGAACCAATAAAATATCATGCAATTATTGAATCAATAATATAAAATATTGAACAGTAATTACTGTAACAATTATTGAGTAAGTGACTTCTTACGTAAGAATCAATAATTCGAAATACTGTGCAATACCGTGAACTACTGTGCACAACGCGTATTACTGTATTTTTATCACAGGGTATTTCGGCAGTTTAACCGTAACAGTTTTACCGTTATTTATAGAAAGATTATTTCTGTCGCTTTCTATATCTGACAGTTATTCTGTTGTGGGGCCCACAAATAGCTACGCCGTCGTACGAATATTCTCCCACAACAAGAATATTTCACGACCAAACGAATATTCGCTCGACAACAATGAATATTTTATAACCACTTGCTTATTTTAAAATATTTGCACATTTCATCCATAACTTTTCACATTTATCAAATCAACACCTTACTATTTCGAAATAATATATAAAGAATATTAAATCTTTACTCATAGGCTATGACTTTCCTATGTTGCATGAGAACACATCCTAACCCTTTGCCCGAAGCATCGCTGTAGATAACAAATCCATCCGAACCAGATGGTATTGTCAGAACAGGTGCCGAGATAAGTCTTCTCTTGAGCTCTTGGAAGCTCTTCTCGCATTCCTCGCTCCAAACGAATTTTGTATCTTTCCGAGTCAACTGAGTTAATGAAGTAGCGATTCGAGAAAATCCCTCTACGAACCTCCGATAATAACCAGCTAAGCCCAGAAAGCTTCGTACTTCGGTCACCGACTTAAGTTGCTCTCAATTTTGTATTACTTCAATCTTCGCCAGGGTCAACAGATACTCCACAGTTTCGATACCACGTGCCCAAAGAATGCTACTTCCTCAAGCCAGAACTCGCATTTCTTCAGCTTGGCATATAGCTTGTTCTCACGAAGCTTTTGAAGTACCAGCTTCAAGTGGTGCTCATGATCTTCACGGCTTTTAGAATAGATGAGGATGTCATCAATAAAGACAACAACGAACTGATCCTAAATATTCCTTAAATACACGGTTCATCATATCCATGAAAGCAGCAGGAGCATTAGTCAATCCAAAAGACATGACTAATAACTCATAATGCCAGTACCGAATTCTGAAGGCAGTCTTAGGAATATCCTCAGTTTTAATCTATAGCTGATGATACCCAGAACGAAGATCGATCTTTGAAAAGAATTGTGCTCCTTGCAACTGGTCGAACAAGGTCATCAATACGAGGTAGCGGATACCTATTCTTGATGGTGACATGGTTCAACTCCCGATAGTCAATACAAAGTCGCATACTCCCGTCTTTTTTCTTTACGAATAAAACAGGAGCACCCCAAGGAGACGTACTAGGACGAATAAAACCGATGTCTAACAATTCCTGTAATTGGACCCTTTAACTCCTGAACTTCAATAATTCATAATAAATAACCCTTTATTAGAAAAATACGAATTCTATGTTCTTCTTATAGGAAATTTAATTCTCTACAACTTTGTAGAAGGAAGTTTTTCAAATTTTCAACCGAAAATGGCCGAAATACACCTTAGCACTAATTCCTTCTTTTATATCCACAAAATAAATATTTCTTTATCATATAAATCAATAATTAATTATTCATAAATAATATTACAGAACTATAATATTGACAACCAGGTCATTCTCAGGAAAGAGGGGTCCTTCCGATAAGAATTTCTCCTTACTGGCGCGCAATTAAATAACCCCTCCTAAGCAGAACTTCCTTAGACATTGTCAATAATGCTATCTAATAATATTATTCAAATAATATGAATTATTGAGTTGATAATGTGAAATACTGTGCAGTGACAATTATTGAATCGATAATACAAAATATCAACAGTAACAATTATTGAATCAATCATATAAAATAGCAACGTAGCAATTATTGATATATTTAACGTAGCAATTATTAATATAAAATATCAACGTAGCAATTATTGAACCAATAAAATATCATACAATTATTGAATCAATAATATAAAATATTGAACAGTAATTACTATAACAATTATTGAGTAAGTGACTTCTTACGTAAGAACCAATAATTCGAAATACTGTGCAATACCGTGTGCTACTGTGCACAACGCGTATTACTGTATTTTTATCACCGAATATTTCAACAGTTTAACCGTAACAGTTTTACCGTTATTTATAAAAATATTATTTCTGTCGCTTTTTATATCCGACAGTTATTCCAGTTGTGGGGCCCACAAATAGCTGCGCCGTCGTACGAATATTCCCCAACAACAATAATATTCCACGACCAAACGAATATTCCCCGACAACAATGAATATTTTATAACCACTTACTTATTTTGAAATATTTGCACATTTCACCCATAACTTTTCATATTTATCAAATCAACACCTTACTATTTCGAAATAATATATAAAGAAAATTAAATCTTTATTCATAAAAGTTGGGGTCTTACAATAGTCCACGGAATAATCCATCTGTTAGAAAGATTGAAGACTAAAGAACATTTGCTGATGTCATATGGACTATATATAGTTCACGAGATAATTCACCTGCTGGAGATGCTCTAAACTCGTGTCATTCTTTGACGCAAGAGGGAATTGTACTATGAGTTTCTTCATTTGGTGTTTTGAAAAAGTTTATTGGGATGTGTTTTTAAGTCCTAAAAGCAACATATTAAAAGTGATGCAATGAGTTTGAGGTTTAAAATCGAATTTATAAGTTAAAAAAATTACTCTTGAAATAAATTCATATAAATAATTAAGATATTTAAACTCCAAAAATTTCAAAAAATCCAAAGACCCACAAACAAAAAATGCACTACTATAAATTTATACAATACTTCCTCTTTTACATTAAGCATATTTTTAACTCTAAAATATAATTAAAACAAAGTTCTTAATTTGTCAATACCTAACATTTATGTAGATTGAATATTATCCTTCACTCCTATTAAAATATCAATTAAAAATATATTTTAATATCCTTTCAATTGAAAATATTATCTTAATATCAATTGAAGATATATTTTAATATATTTTTAATATAGAAGATAATTATATCTAAAAATGTTAGTATTATCGTCCCGACAATAGATGTATGGTACACAGTCGTTTTAGATCACCCGCAGTGGGACCCATCTGCAAAAACATTTAACATTCACCATCTCCAGTTCCCAGTTAAAATATCCACACTGTTCCAAAACTACAAATTTAAAAATATTTATTTCTCTTTCAATTTCCAGAAATGACTGACAATTTCGAAGAAGAAAACCGAACCCCCAAAGCCGAATCAGAGCCTAAAACCCCAACAATGGCAGAAACCGAAGAACGCCCTCAAGACTCCCAAAAGCTCGAGAAATTGAACGTATCGTTCAGCATTTGGCCGCCGTCGCAGCGCACTCGCGACGCCGTCACCAACCGCCTGATCGAGACTCTCTCTACCCCTTCCGTCCTCTCCGAAGCGTTACGGAACGATTCCGGAAGCGGAGGCCTCCGCTGCTGCCCGGCGCATCGAGGACGAGGCGTTCTCCACCACCGCTGCTTCCGCCTCCGCCGATGACGATGGAATCGAGATCCTTCAGGCTTACTCGAGGGAGATCAGCAAGAGAATGCTCGAGATCGTGAAGTCCAGATCTGGATCTGTATCGGAATCGGCGTCTGAGGAAGCAGCTTCTAATGTTATCGAGGAAGTCTCTTCCGGTAATAGTGAAGCTAATTAGGATTGCTTTATTAGATTTTCGGTTCTATGAAGTAACTTGATGTTATTGCTGCTTAGATCTGTTTGTGCTAGTTGGGATTTCTACATTATTATATATGAGCAATTAGGATTTTGACTTCAATAATCTGTCTGTAGTTATATGTAGGATACTTGCTTGATTGCTATTATTGCAATGGGTGGTTGATATCCATGACAATGATTAATGGTGGTCTGCTGCATGGACAAAGTATTGCTACGAAAACTTTTATGCTTTAGTAAAATCACATTTGTAAGGTCAAATTGTAGTTTTTGCTGCTAGTATATCTGATTGGGAATGAAGCATTGGTTTGTTTAAATCAATCTACGGGTTTGTTTTTTCTCTTAAATGATAGCGCTGCTGTTAATTGTCATCATAAATCACAAATATTGATTGATGTGAGTTGCATTGATCTGAAGATTGGGTTCCTTGGTACTCAACACGAAAAATTATATTTGAATTTTGGCTGTGACTTGAGTTGCATCATATTATATATATTACATTAATCCATTTAAATTGTTTTCTGCCTAGTATTGCTGGATATATATATTTATACGGTAGTAATTTAGTGTGTGAAATGGTGGCTGATTGAAAGTATTCGGGGATGGGGTACATAAAGAGAGGAGGTCATGGATTAAGTCCACTTTTAGTTACAAGTGCTGAAAAGTCTTTGATGTGAAGTTGTGATAGGGGATTTGTAGGTTTGTGGCTGGGAGCTAGTTAACTTTCTTATTTGAGTTTCGAGGAGAAGATGCTATTGTCACTAACATGGAAACTTTGGGTAGTGTCGTACATTTTTTGTTGTACGGCGACTATATAGGATCATAGGTGACTAAATTATGGTACTAAAGGATGAGGCAGGTGAAGTGGGTATGTCAATGAAAAACTTTTGGGATCTAACTTTTAACCCTCTTTTAATTTTAATCAGAGTTCTAAAAATTCCCGCCTACGCGCTAGGCCCCCCTGGCGTCTTGCCTAGGCGCTAAGGCCCCCTGGCACCTCACCTAGGTCCAATGCGGCAAAAAAATCCCTTCAGAAAATTAGGCGGGTCTTAGGCGGAGATGTTTTTTTTAATTTTAATAATTACCCAAACCTATCTTGATATATTTATTTTTCTAATGATTTACTATATTCATAATGCAAGTTGTCACAACAAGAAGTGAACAAGATCAAGTCAAAATGGATAATTTTATTATAGTTGTAATTTTTTGAACTTGTACCAACTTTAAATTATATAAATGATACATTTGTAATATTTAGTTTAATTCAATATAATTGTTAAATTTATGTTTAGATTCTTAAGTTTTAATATTAAATTGAATTCTTGAAATTTTAAAATTTATTATGTAATAGCAATCTTGTTTATGAATAAAAGTAATACGTTAAAGATGTGTTTGAACTTTGAACAATTGTATGTTTATGTTTGAACTTTGACATTGACAATATGGATGCGTTTGAACTTTAAGCAAAGACTTTTATTATCTTTATTATAGATTGTTTTGTTTTATATTATTGTTTTGTTTGGATAAATGTAAGATAAAATATTAAAATTGGCTTAAAATAAAAAATTCCACCTAGGCCCCCTAGGCGCTAGGCTCCCCGGCCGCCCGACTCCCGCCTAGCGCCTTTTAGAACATTGATTCTAACTTGTCCTCTACTTCTCTCTGTTCTAGCTACACCACTTCCTCTCTTCCTAGGTTCCTCCATAGAATGTATATCTCCCTATCCCTAAGTTCTAGATTTTGTTGACCCAATTTTTTATCTACAACTGGGGAGATTGGGATTTGGGATAGTAAGTGGTCAATTCATCGAAGTTCTAGAATCCATTATATAAGGCGCAACATGAAAAATAATAATCTGGAATGAGAAAAGACTAATTTGTAAAAAGTGCGATACAAACTAGAGAATAAAGATGGAATTTGTGCTGACATAAACTAATTAGAGAGAATCGAATGGATATCTATCACTCTCCTGATTGGGAAAGAACTGTTGTTATGATAGGAATTCTGTAGGTACCTATGTAAATCAATACTGCAAAGTTAATCTTCTATAACCAACATCATGAAGTCTGTACCTTTGATCGTTCGAACGTGGGGAGAGGGCGAGAAATTGTAGGAGGAAGAGAGGGAGTGTCGTCATTGGAATGAATGAGCAGATAGAAAATTTTAAAAACAGTAAATTAGAACAAAATTAGAGTTAATAGTGGGCCCCATCAGTCATCAAGTGGCATACAACCACGTCAACTACCACTTCCTTTATGCTACTTTTGGATTGAAGGAATGAAGGAGTGAATGGAATGACCCATTTCTATGAAATGGAAAAAAAATAGTGTTTGGTTGTTTCATTAGAATAGAATGAATCATTCTCATTTTGTCAAAAATTTGTGGATTTTATTCTTTGTGGGTGGATATGGAATGACTCATTCCAGTTAGAATGGAATGGAGTGAATCATTCCACTCTCCATTCCATTCCCTTCTCTATTCCATTCTTTTGCCAATTCCATTTCTTCAATCCAAACTTAGCATTAATGTCTTAGTTTTAGTCACCTATTTAGTCATTATAGCACTAATGCATAATTTTTATTTTAACTTCTATTAACCTCTTTGTAGAAGTACTGTGTTGGACTAAAGATTTGTAAATTGTGTACTTAAATGAATATTATGGAATCTTCAACTCCTTCGCGTCCGAAGTAAATAAATTGATGGAAGAGTACCACAGTAAATCTTTTAAATATGAATCTAGAGTTTAAGATTCTGATGCTCCCATCCCGAGCTTCTAAGAGAAGCTTCAGAACATGAGTTGCACCAAGTAATTAGATTATAAAATATGCAAGTACAACAATTACATAGGAGCATAGGGATCTCACAAAGAGTTACCGAATTTTTTTTTCTTCCTGAAATTATTCCATAGTTATCTCCTTTTTATGTTGCTTTTAAAATTTTGAATTATCTGCGTGACCAAGTCACTTTTCTACATAAGATTTTGTAATCCTAAGAAGCACGGATACGGGTGCGTTCGAAGATTCGTCAAATCTTAAAATACAGGGATTCGGGTGTGGGGGGATTAGACATATTTTATTATTAAATATTTAAATATGTATGTGGCTAGTTATATATATACATGTGTGTGTGTGTTTATATATATATATGATAAAAAATTCAACACAATAGATGCTACAAGATAAAAACAAAAAAAATCCAAAACAGTATGACTTTAATGTTTTGAAGACATAAAAATAACAAAAATAATCAGATAATTCTAAACACTTATGTTATAAAGGAGGAGAGAATTCCTAAGAGTCCCCGAGAATCGGAGCATCCATTGCGGGGATAAGGCAGTTCGTTGGGGTAATGAAAATCTTTGCTTCCTAGTTATAATCTCAATCATGCACCATGATTTTGCTGAATACACTGGCAGAAGTCATCTTTGTAAAGGAACTTTTGTCCGTCATGTTTACTTGAAGCTCTAATTTTCCCTAGCACTTTGTACTTGTACTAGGGTTTAAACGACCAGCTGAACTTTCTCAGTCGAATGACCTTAAAACCATTCTAATCAATTTGTTGACATTTATAGTGACTTGAACATTTGATTGGGATTGACGTGGAGTCCAAATGTATTCCTTATGCATGATCAAATTTTCCTGTGTTTTGATTGTTCTACTAATTAATGTTTTAGTATGTCACTAGTAGCTGATGTCTCATTGTTATAATTATCAGGTGGGCACATAGTGTTCGCCAACTAGGTCCTTGTCAATGTGAAACAGGCTTCACTTCACTTGTATAAGGTATGGGAAGGAATAATGAGCAGAAAAATGATGTCTTCTTATACTGTATTAATTGGCCTCAAGCTTTTAGAGGGGTGACATTGTCGGATGTTCACAGAGATTTGCAGGCTGCTCTTTCATTACCCGTTTAGATTTGTTCTACTTTCTTTTCCTTCGAGGATTCCCCGTCCTCTTTGTAATAAATTTTGGTTTATTGATGTGAAAATGTTGTCCGTTTTTGTTTGGGATCAGTTCTCTGTCCAAGTGATTAAAATGTGGCCCTGTTATTCCTGAACCCATCTTTTCCTCGTCTTTACTCGCTTCACATTTGTTGCTGACTGTCTTACTAGTTGGATGAGACTCATTTAGCTAAAACAGTCATTTCCTGGAAACTTGATGAATAACCTTAGTACCCATGGAAGTACATTGCGTATGCTAAAACAAGGATACCCAAGGATGAAGAGAATGCTTGCACAAGAGCTTTTTGTAATGCTCTGCGTTGCAATTTTTTTTTATATATTAGTTATTGCACGTTGTATTTGCAAACTTGAACTATGGAGAGGCCAGAGATATGATAAAGGGCTGTTTGTTTAGGACTGAATATATCTGAATGGTTGAATCGGTCAGTTATTAAGTGCGTTTGTTTTGGAAAAAATCGTCTGAATGGCTAAATCGGTCATATGATTGAGCTGAATGATTAAGTCAGATTTTTTTTGCTGAATAAAGTAAAAAAAATTTAAAAAGTAAAAAAAAATATTAACTATTATATTAAGTAAAATTAAATAAATTTACAACAACTTTCAATTTTTTCAGAGGGGTAAAATAATAAAATTATGTCATTCAGATATTTCAAACATGTTAATTATCAAATAATTTTTTTTATTCAGATTCATTCAATTTTTATCAAACACCCCCTAAGTGGGCAGCTTGGAGTGCAACATTCTTTGCTCTTTTAGAATCCGTTTGAATGAATGACGGGACAAGAAAGGAACGTAAGAAAAGTAACTGTTTATTTTCCGAGCAATGCTACTATCACATAAAAATTATTACATAACTCTCACATACACACACATACATACTGTTGGTCTTCGCCTGATATGCGGGACCCGCAATATGTATGTGTGTATATGAGAGTTATGTGATAGAACTTATGTGATAGTAGCATTATTTTTATTTTCCCGTGTGTGAAAGTCTAATCCTGCATTTTTAATAGGATTTTGCAGGGGAAAGTTTAAGCCTTATTTTAAACAGGATTTTGTGCAGTTTAAGTCTATTTAAACAGGATTTTAAATAGGATTTTTTACTTTTAAAAAAAATTTAAAAGTAAAAAAAAATATTAACTATTATATTAAGTAATATTAAATAAATTTACTATAATTTTGAATTTTTTCAGAGGGATAAAATAATAAAATTATGTCATTCAGATGTTTCAAACATGTTACTTATTAAATATTTTTTTTCATTCAGATTCAGATTTATTCAATTTTTATCAAACACCCCCTTAAGTGGGGCACCTTGGAGTGCAACATCCTTTGCTCTTTTAGAATCCGTTTGAATGAATGACAGGACAAGAAAGGGACGTAAGAAAAGTAACTGTTTATTTTCTGAGCAATGCTACTATCACATAAAAATTACTCTTTCCGTTCTAAAATAATTGTTTAGTTTTGACTTTTTAAAATAAAATTGACTATTTTTTAAAACTATTTTTTGTACCATTTTTGCCATAATATAGGTGGAGAGGTTATAACAAAAAAAAGTATATACAATTTACTATTAATATCAATTTTTATAATGTTAAAAATATATTTACACATGCTTAATTATTAATTTTAAAAATAGTCAATTTGACTAAAAAAATCAAAATTGAGCAGTTATTTTGGGACGGAGGGAGTATTACATAACTTTCACATACATACATACTGCTGGTCTCCGTCTGACATGCGGGATCCGCAGTATGTATATATGTGTATATGAGAGTTATGTGATAGAACTTATGTGATAGTAGCATTATTTTTATTTTCCCGTGTGTGAAAATCTAGTCCTGCATTTTTAATAGGATTTTGCAGGGGAAAGTTTAAGCCTTATTTTAAACAGGATTTTGTGCTGTTTGACTTTGGTTCTGCTTATATATGACAGAAAACTCTTTCTTTTTCCTTTAGTTGTACAGCCTTGCTTGCCTACTTTTAGTTGATTCTACTTTATTCATGATGGATAATAAACTTCTTTACCTGATTATATTCTTTATAGATGTTGTCTTGATCTTTTCTGGTTGAGGTTTCTTTTCTTTTATATTTTATATATGTATATATTTTTAAATTATTATTTTGAACCAAGTTTAGTATCTTTTTCTCCAACTAATATGTCTGCAAGCTTCTGTCGGCTTCACATTGTTCGTTTAGCCTTTTTAATTTGAAATATATTACTATATTTTACAGAATAGTCAACTGATGATTGGACCACAGGATACCTAACACTACCAATATAGTCAAAGAAATATATAATAAAAATTTAAGGAAACTGATATTTTTACATTATTTTTTGATATCTTCACACGTACGGTCTACATATTAGTCAATAAAAATTCGACGCATCAGTTAATGTGTGGGCTCTACGTGTGAAAATATTAAAAAATGATGTGGAAATACAGTTAATGTGTGGGCTCTACGTGTGAAAATATCAAAAAATAATGTGAAAATATCAATTTTCAAATTCAACTGTCTTGAGTTTTTTTTTTATCATTACAGTACAGTTCACAGTTACCCAATATGTATTAGTTTATGGCTCTTGTTAAGTATTGCCATTTTTTTTTCTGTCGAATTACAATTGCAATTTTTGTTTTGTTTGCGAAGTACAACAATATATGAGATTGGTCGATGCATAAATTTGCAATATATATCATTGTCATGAGAATTTTATCTTATTTCAAATTTTCAAACAAGTATTTTGAACATTATGACTATTTTCTTCTTCTATGTTTTCCCCAAGATTCTTGTCATGGAGCTTTTACTGCTTCTAACGTTGCATTCATAAGAGCAGTTTACATTGTATGACGCTTTTTCCGTATTTTTAAAAGTTTGAGATTATTTCAAAATAAAATTTTAAACCGCAACTTATATTCCCTTTTTGCTCATATTCTTAATGGAACCCTTCATAACTTAGATGACTTCAAACTAACACCTTGTTTCTGAGTTTTAGACAGAAAAGAAAAGAATAGAAAACTTGAATTAGAATAGAAAAGAAAAGAATAGAAAACTTGAAGTTTTTTTTATGTTGTTTATGAGTTTTTAATAGAAAAAATAGAAAATAAATTTTTTTTTCTGTTATTGTGTTTTTGAGTTCCAATGAAAAGAAAAGAAAAATATCACTTTTATAAATTTACCCTTCTATTAATTATAACCATTGAATCATGAATAAAAATATCCAAGATAAATTTAATCAAAGAAAAAAAATTCCATAATCAATACAAATATCCAAATAAATGTCAAACAAAAACTACTACAAAATCATTGTCATACCATATTCAAAAGTCATCAAACATAATATGTATTATTAATAATAACGGAGATTAATCATCAAATTCTAAAATAATAATAGTAAATTCATAACTTATTGTGACATAGAGTTTGAAACAGTTTTTCAAAACTAGAAAAAAATAATTTTTGTGCGGGAAAATAAGGTTAACATCTGCAAATTTTTACAAGACTATTTTAAGCCAAGAAGTTGTCAATTTTTTCACCTTACTTGACGTATGAGATAATAATTGAAAACAGAGATAAACTTCAGTACCCATAAACAAAAACAAAATAATTAAACTAAAAATAATTAATTTTCTTGACGACATATAACGTAGAAGTCAAATGTGTAAATACAATATAAGCATTTAAATGGATCCATCCAATCAATAATATATAAGATGTCAACTAATTCATTCTAATACTATTAGTAAAGCAACAGTACCCATTTTAAAGCCAGATTTTTGTTTAGAAGAACTGATGGTATAGCTCCATATTGGAGATATGAGTTGTAATTTAAAATTTATTATATTAAAAGTTGAGAATAATATGAGAATTATAAAAATATTATTTATTCTAATTTCTTTTCTGTCCAAATCAAGCTAATTTTGGACAAAAAACTTTAGCAGGAAAAGTGACAGTTTTTTTCTATTTCTTTTTTTTTCCATTTATTAAAAAACTCAGAAACATAAGAATTGGAAAGAAAATTTAAATTTTTCGTCCATTTCTTTTCTTTTATATTAATTTTAAAACTCAGAAACAGAGTGTAAGTGCTCACTGCTCGTATTATATAGTTTTAACAATTTTAGATTATCAAATACTCTTTTTTTTCTTCTTCCAAATTTAAGATTAATTGTGAATTCTTAAAGTCAGTTTCAAATATTTTTAAATTCAAAATAGATATAATTTTAAAAATTATAAATTATTTAAAAAGTATTAGTATTCACAATATTTACTGTTTCTAAAAATTAAATGAATCATATCAATTTTGAATTTAAAAATATTTTATATTAATTTTAAAAAGTCAATCTTTATCTTATATTTTAGAACTAAAACAATAGAAGTCATTTAGATCATCAAAAATCGGAGACATCTAGACTTTTGAGTTTAGTTTTTTCTTCTCTCATATTTCTCTGTAGTCAAGAACTCTAATCTCCATCTTAGATCTGAAATACCCTCCCTAGATCTTTCTTATTTTGATCTAATAATTTATTTTTCCTTCTTATGGAGTTTATTTTTTCTCTTTGTGGGACTTGTTTTCTCCATGAGATGATTGATTTCTTTCTCTTTTGTGAGGAGATTTTATTATCATCTTTTGAGAAATTTTGCTTTCTCCGTTTGGGAGATTTTGTTTTCTCCGCTTGGGAGATTTTTTGCTTTTTCCAGCACATGAATTGTTGAAGATGAATTTTTTTAGATTTGGATGGGGCGCTTTCGTTGCGGCTTGTTCTTCTATTGTCACGCTAAAAAATGGTTCGAATATGGATATTCTATTATTATTTTGGGTAGACCTGACAATATAGTTGGTTAATTGTCGGGTCAACCCATATTAACTGTAACCAAATGAGTTGGTTAACTACTTTTATTTATTTGGGTTGGGTAAAGTTTGGAACCATATTTTTTAAAAGAAATATAGGTCCAACCCGATTAACTATTTTTTGACCCATATTTTATTCCAAATTCAAATCCAAATCAAAAGTTCTTTTCACCCATATTTACATATTCAAGAAGCTCAATTTCTCATGATTTTATTTCTTTAGTTAATCTTAATTTACGAATATCAATTAATTACATACTCTCTCCGTTCCAAAATAAACGTCCTAATTTATTTTATACACCCTACCCCACACCCCCACCCCCACCCACCCCCCCTCCACCCCCACCCCCACCCCCACCCCCTCCTAAAAAAAATAATATTATGTGATTATATATACACCCCTTACCCTCCACCCATGCCACCCCACCCCACCCCCCACCCCCAACCCCCACCCCCACCCACACCCACACCCACACCCCCACCCAAAAAAATAATATTATGTAATTATGTATACACCCCTTACCCCCCACCCCCAATCCCCACCCCACCCCACCCAAAAAAAAATTATATTATGTGATTATGTATACACCCCTTACCCCGCTCCACTCCCACCCCCACCCCCACCCCAAAAAAATAATATTATGTGATTATGTATGCACTCCACGCCACCCCCCACGTCCCCACCCCCACCCCCCCACTCCACTCCAACCCACCCCATCCAAAAAAAATTATATTATGTGATTATGTATACACCCCTTACCCCGCACCTCACCCCACCCCCCACCACCCCCCTCCCCTCACCCCCACTCAAAAAAAAATAAAAATTATGTGATTACGTATACACCACCCACCCATCCAAAAAAATAAAAATAAAATATTTAGTGATTATGTATACATGATATATATCTAATAATAATTTATTTAATTGGATCATAATAATGGTAAGTTTGAAATTTAAAATATAGGTCGACCTATATTTGAACCATAACCATATGGTTCTAACTCACACAATCCATATTAAAAATGGTTAATATGGTTTTAGTTCTTAAATGGAACCATAACCATATTTTGAAAACCAAAATCAACCCATAATCATATTTTGTCATGCCTAATTTTGGGGATATGACTGTATTTCAGAAGTTTATTTGGTGTCCACTAGCGTTGTTGCTACGATTGACCATTTTTTCTGTTTATCTGTTATTTTATTTGGAAGAATTACTCTTTGAGTTTGTTTTTATAATCTTTCCATTTTTTGTAATAGATTACACTTTTAATATATTTTAATCTTTTGGATTGTTTGATAAAAAAAATAACTAGAATTCTATTATTGTACTTCTTATGTATATTTTTTCACAAAGCCACCAACAAACATCAATGTAAAAACTTCTTTTCTAATTAGTTGAAAAAACATGGTCTAATTAGTTGAAAAAACATGGCAAGTGTTTGGTGAAACAGAGTCCATATTTCGAACAAGCAAAAGGCAGGTGACAAATTATACCCCCTTCGTTCCTTTTTAATTGTTATTTTAAGAGATGCCAAGATTAAGAAATACAATTAATTCTTTGTAAAGTTGATTAAAATGAGTATAAAATATGACCCTTTAAAATTCATTGAAAAAGATAAAAGATAAACAAATTAATATTTAATGCAAGGATAATATGGTAAACTAAGTCATTAGTATTTTCTTAAAATTTACAAACGATAAATACAAAGAAACAAATTTCACTATTTAAAAAGATAAACAAAAAGGAACAGAGAGAGTAATAGGTAGAAAGATATTGGAAATAGGAGAGCACAAATTTCTACAATTCTTGAATCTTTAATCCAATATTGTTATGGTCTCTAACCCAAGTATTAGAGACTTAATTAAGTCAATAATCACCTTGACTTGACAAGTAAGATTAATGACATGCACACCGGTCTATTTGGGACAGCTATATTTTATATATAGATATCACTACATAAAATAATACTCCATTCATATCACATTTGACATATTTTACTACAAAAAAGCATTCTTCTTTGGCACACGAAACTGAAGAAAGTCCACATGTATAGGTGGTTTCCATTTGGAATTCAATACTATCTTAATTAGGAATTAGGAAAGATAACCTTTATATCTGCATCAAAAATAGATAGATATAGAGCCATAAAAGAGATAAATAACAAGTTGTATTGATATAACAAAGAGTTACATTTCAAATGATTTATGCAACATAACTTGGTATTATCTGCCATTTTAGACCGTCTGGAATCAAGATCCTATTCAATCAACCAAAAGAATAATTAAATTCACATGTATCAAATTAAGAACATCACCAAAATAATACAAACTCACAGAGAATGGGCAATAAAATTAGAGAAGTATGTAATAAACTCTCAACTGTATTAGTTAGGATGATCAACATGTGTACAAGTATGATAATATCCCATTCTATATATCAAAGATGAAAACCACCAACAACAAAAACTGATATACTAATGGCTTCACCATATATAAAACAATTAAAGAACTGGACATACATATAAAAAAGAAAAAAAAGAAAAAAGGTTCAAAGTACTACTAATTAAAATTTAGCACTGTCTAATTAATGGCCTCGGCCTCTTTTGCTAGGTCCAGAAGCCAATTTGAACATCAAGCTCCGTATAGCAGAACCCCCATCCCCATCCCCACCCCCACCCCCACCCCCACCCCCACCCCCACTCGAGTTATTCAAAACCATCGAGTGATCAGCTCGTTCTTCCGGTTGATCGCATCCAACACCCATAAAAACACAACTCCCCTTTTTGATGATCGTAGAGTCAGATCGTAGAGCTCGACATTCAACAGCGCTAAACAATGAGCTTGTTAACAAAATCATCATACCAAAAAATAAACAAACACTCTTCATTGATGTAGCTGCACTCTTCTTTGCCGTGGGACTCGCCATTTCTCTCTCTCTCTAGATTCTCTCACTAGAATTTTTTCTTCTTCTTCCTGTTGTTGCTGTGGTGGTGGTTATTGTGTGAGAGTGTTGGTGAAGCATTAAGGGTGCATCTACTTGTTTATATAATAGGTGAACAGAATGTGAAGACGGTAGAGCGCTTTCGAATTGGGAGGGGTGGGGGTGGGCGTGGGGGTGGGGGTGGGGGTGGGCTTTTTTGTTGGTTATATGGGAGCTTTGACTTGGCTTGGATCGGAGTAGCTGTTTTTGGGAAATATTGGCGGGCGGTGAGGAATAATGAGAGGACTTATACAACATGAGAGTTTTTACCTTTGAGAATGTGTGGGTTGAATTTGACTTAATTTGTACATCAACACATTTTTGATGATATCATTATCACATAGGTTGAAACTTGACACTCAAGTTCATACCCCACACGCGCGCGCGCGCGCGCACACACACACACACACACACATATATATATATATATATATATATATATATATATATATATATATGTGATTGACCATCTTGTATTTTTTTTATTATTGTTTTTAGTTGATGTATGCAAATATTAAGATTTGCATTTAAACATCATGTGTGTGTGTATATATATATACGGTCCACTTCTCTAACGAACTTTAAATAGCAAATTAAAAAAGAACTAGTTATAGAGACGATTTTTTGACCTATAGTGACGGTTCGAATCGTCGCCATAGCTATGTCGTTGGCTTTGCATGCTATAGCGACAGAAAAAACTGTCGCTATAGCCGGTTCGTTCTTGGTTCGCTACTTAAGGTTCGTTGGAGAAAGAGACCATATATATATCGGTCCCCTTCTCTAACGAACTTTAAATAGCAAATCAAGAAAGAACTGGTTATAATGACGGTTTTTTGACTTATAATGACGGTTCGAACCGTCGCCATAGCTATGTCGTCGACTTTGCATTCTATAACGACGGAAAAAATCGTCGCTATAGCCGATTTATTCTTGATTTGCTACTTATGATTCGTTAAAAAAATAAACCATATATATATATATATATATATCGGTCCCCTTCTCCTAGGTTCCCCTAGTACATTACATGATGAATGTGAATTTCTCCTAGGTTCCCCCTAGTACGTTTCTCTCATGATCATTTTACTCAGATTCCTCCTAACGAGTTGAAATGTATCCCAAAAATTACTAAAACATAATAATATATATAGGCTCTAGCTCAAATGAAATATTTAACACAATCCTTTATATTTGAAAAATTAACCGAAATATAGGATTTTCATTTTCAGTTGGAGATGATAAAAATATAGACAGATTACTCCATTGGTCTTAAAATGAGAATTTTATTTAATTTTTGATTGGTTTCTTACTTTGATGAAACTATCAATTATGCACAAAGAGAGATAAAAGAGTTTATAAATCCTACTATTTAAATTACTGATGACGATATTTTAAAATTGGACACTACTATTAAAAATGTATAAATATGAATGCACAATTAATGCATATATACTCTTTACTTGTGAGTTGTGACACATATTAATCTTATATGTTTAATGTTGTGAGTAAACTTAAAAAAACCTTTAATATATATTAAAATGGCTCTGAATTAAACTGGGAATAGAGAATATTATAGTACATGCTTTTCTTTTTTATTTTCCTCCTATGCAGGGATTCAATAATCAACCTAGTATTTAGCAAAAATAAATAAAATAAATAATAAAATAATATATATATATATATATATATATATATATATATATATATATATTCACACGTGTTCCAGTCCAACGCGTGGGTGTACATCTGTTACGCGTCTCTTTCTTTTCCTTATATATTTTCTTGTTATCTTCTCAAAAATATATTAAAATTAAAAGAAGGTGACAGACAAGTTAGGTGGCATCATAAAGGGCTTGTTATATTTATGTGTTTTTTCCATGTAAAAGGCCCTCTTTTGTACCGTCTTCCTCTTCTGTACAAGACGGTGCAATACTAAGTTGATCAAATGGCACAAAAAAATATTATATGTATATAATATATATATATATATATATATATATATTATGTCATAAGTGCGTATATGTATGCGTATGCGTAAAATATTAAGATGAGTATAGAGATACTAAGATGAAATTAGTGATTAGTTAGTGTCAAACTTTCAGTTGGGTTCTTGTTATCGAGTATGGAGATGCTTAGTACTACCCATTTGGAGAACATAATAAACTATATACGGATGACACGTAAAAAATTAGAGTTTTACGTCTTCTATAATAACATACCATATAGGAAGTTTCAAGTTTGGAAGAAAATTAAGAAATTTGAAATTCAATATTATTAGATAAATTATTTTATTATAATAAATAATAAATAATAAATAATAAATACAAATTTTATTAATACATTTCAAATTCCTTAATTTTCTACTAAACTTTCTATATAAAATTAGACATATATTTTGGAGCTAAGTAATTTGTGAAATTCTAAAATTAAGATTTGATACGAATTTGTTTGATACTAATTATTATTATTTTTGTTTTTAAAATTTAAATGAATTTATATCAAATTTATACATACATATATATATATATATATATATATATATATATATATATATATATATATATATTATTCCCAGAAAGGCACAAAGAGATCTAGAAGGGGGACTGAATAGAAATCGTAGAGTGAAACTAGTATGAACTCGAGTTTCAGAACTTGGCCTTGATCGATTCTTTGTATATTTTGGTGCTTGAAAATGCTATCCTTTTATAGAGTTCTCCTAAGGATCTTCCCATTGGAAAGTTATTGTTACTTCATTCTTGCTTGGACACTTTTCTTTTAACAATTGATTGACTTTAAATTGTTGTCTGTTTGGACCACATTAGGTCGATTTATTTAGTACTGTGAACAGTACAGTAGCAGCCACATATTTTTTGACTCTGCTAAAATAGTTGTTTAGATAAAGGTTTTGTTGACTTGTCCTTATTGCAAAATCATCTGAGAATAGTCTCGGAGAGTCGGTTGTTAAGGTTAATGAACCTTGTCTTAACCTGTCACTGACTTGTCAGTCGTCTGCACTCTACGACTTTTGACTTCCTCTGAGTGAAATTGTAGAGTAATTTTTCTGCTCTACGAATGATGGTGACTGTGATTTTGACTTTACAATCAAGTTTGCACTCTACGATCTAGTTGTCTTCATTCTACTCTACGATCTTAGAGTAATGTTTCCTCTAGCTCTACAATTCGTCTTCTGGTCTAGACAACTTAGCTATTACAAAGTTTTAACTTACGAATTTGAATCAATTCAACATGTTTGATTCATAAACCAAGGCTTTTTACGTAAGATCCATTTCACAAAGGATTTTACAAAAGCTACTTGAATACAATTATACATTTAACTCATATCATCATCAAATTAAATATGTTCATCACAAATTATATATATATATATAGGATAAGACTCTGGAACGAACAGTTCGTTTACGAACATATGTAGGACTCAGTGTTGAAGGTTGTTGATTGACTCAATTATGTACCATCATATATTCGTAATTAGTATTAAATATTCTCATCTAATTAACAACCTTCAACATTAAACCCTACATAGTTGGTAAACGAACGGTTTGTTCCATAACTTTATCCTATATATATGTATATATGTATGGGGAAAATGGATGTATACAGCCGTGTACTTTTTGTTTGTGCACGGTATCTCAAAACTGTGTCGTTTTGTTTGAAAAAAAAACACGCACTTCTTTCTTCCCGAATCAAGATCGCGGCTCAGGTTCTAAATCAAGATCGCGGCTAAGGGTTCTCTCCTCGTTCATCTCCCTCTTCCTGTTCCTCCCCCGTTACCGGACGATCTCGAGGACTGTTCGACATAGCAGAAGAATTCGTCATCCGATTTCAGGTTTCCCCTCTAAATTATTCCCTGCATTTCCACTCTTTTTCGATTTATTAGATTACTATATATGGGTACGTCGTCAATTGTTTTCTCATCCCTCATCTAAGTGAAAATTTCTCCATTCTCGATTGATACTATAATAAGACAGATTTAAGTGAAAATTTCTCCATACTCGATCGATACTCTAATAAGATTCCTAGTCTTACCATGGACCATACCTCACATATTTCTGAGTGGTCGGATTATGTTATTTAGATTGTTTATTTGGGGAAGGGTGGTGTGGGGTTTTTTTTTGGGGGGGGATTGCTAATGTTTCCAAGTGAGAATTGAAGTTCTCCTATTAGCAAGCAGAAGGGGGAATTGTCCCTGTTTCCAAGTGAGAACTGATGTTCTATTAGCAAGTAGAAATTTATTCTTATATCATAAATGTATACTTGTGCTAGACTTCTAGGCAAGCTTGTTAAGTATCACAAAATCATTGATATAAATAAGCTCTTTGGTCTTGGAATTTGTATGTTAAGATTAAATTTTATTGACAGTAACACTATATTCCAACATGAGTTATGATGTAAAAGAAACTTTCTTGTTAGTTGTTATTCGGCAAGACCTTGTAATATTGTTCCCTCTATTATATTTAATTGAATGTATTCCAAGTCTTTTTCTAGGTAAGGACATTGATGAAGATTGTCATCCATAATAAAAATATTCTTTGTTTCTTCCGCTATAAGGTATTCTTTCTCAACCATTCAAACCTCTGCTTAAATATACCTGGACACCTGGTATCTGTATCTGCATTTGCAATAGAAATGATTTTATTAAATGAAATTGGGAAATGGTGACTATATGTTTTTATTCCAAAGTTAGGTTGCGAATATTTTTAATGGTTGCATATCGAAACATGCTCTTTTTTGGCCCTCCTGGAACTGGGAAAATAATGGCTGCAAGGGAGCTAGCCCGCAAATCGGTATTGATCTTAGCCTGTGTGATTCTTTCTATGATTGCTCACTTTCCCCATCCTCATTATCTTAAACTCCTTGAATTTTTTCATTATACATTAACGTTAAAGATTGTTCTACTACTTTTTTGTCTGATAATTAGTTGACGTGTTCTAGGGACTTGATTACGCATTGATGACGGGTGGAGATGTTGCGCCACTGGGTTCACAAGATGTTACCAAGATACACCAGTTGTTTGATTGGGCGAAGAAGTCTAAAGAGGGTTGTTACTCTTTATTAACGAAGCAGATGCATTTTTGTGCGAGTAAGTGCTACTACCATGGTTTTATTGACCATACTCATCTGATAATGTGATATTTAATCTCTCAATAAAGTGTTCAGCTTCCTTTGAGGAGGTCAAGTTTAACAAATAAGCTATGAATAGCTTATTATTGCTTTAAAATTTTAATCCCTGCCATGTTAGCTTCAGCTTGGAGTTTTAATAGAAAAATATGATTGTGAAAGTTAAGCTGGTCATTGTAATACTAAATCATTGAATCCATGAAAAATGACCAACTACTAGTAAAAAATTAGTGGAGGAACTAGGTTGACATAAATATGTAATCCTTCAATATAATTTGTGTCCATTTCATGTATTTTAATTAACTAATGACTGCACCGGCCCTCTTCATGTGTAAATTGTGGAGAATTAATGTTCTCAAATTTGATTACGGATGGAATTTCAGGTGAAACAAAACCTATATGAGTGAAGCTCAGAGGAGTGCACTCAATGCCCTCCTATTCCGCACAGGTGACCAGTCCAAAGACATAGTCCTTGCTCTTGCTACACCCCGTCCAGGTGATCTTGATTCAGCTGTGGCAGACCGTATTGATGAAGTCCTAGAATTTCCTTTACCCGGAGAAGATAAACGATTCAAGCTTCTCAAACTTTATTTGGACAAGCTGGGGCGAGAAAGCCAGGATTGTTCTCTAATTTGTTCAAGAAAGAGCAGCAGAAGATAGAAATTAAGGGCTTGACAGATGATGTTTTGAGGGAAGCTGCAGCGAAAACAGATGGATTTTTAGGAAGAGAGATAGCAAAGCTGATGGCTAGTGTTCAGGCCACCATTTATGGTAGTGAAAACTGTGTGCTTGACCCGAACCTATTACCAGAGAATGAGCAAATGAATAATTACTCATTTCTATCATACAACCGTAGGCGGCTTATTTTTTACTCAATTATATGTTCATCATTATTTTTCGGGTTCTTTATGCTAATTTTGTTTCTAACTATGAATAATAATTCGGATGAATCCCAGGCATGTGTTTCAAAGGGATTAATTATAGGCAGTTATATGTTTATCATCCCCACTCCTAGAAATTTTTGGCATGTTAATTTAGTTTCCATTATCAACAATGATTCTGAAGTATTTGCATGAATACGTGCCAAAATAAAAAAAAATTGGTATTTACAAGGTTTGTCATCATTAGTATGTGCAAAATTGGCTTTGATTTTATGTACATTTAGTTTGGCTTTTGGAGTCCAAACGTACTTGTGGATCTTATTCGTCCGAATGCAATATATGTAACTAACAAACACAACTTAATTTTTTTAACTCATTTTGGCGGAGTGAGCTTGGGGCTTATAAGTTGTCCAACGAACCAAAATGATTGATCCCCCTCTCTTTTGCTCATTGTTTGGCCGAAGGTCTTGTAGAAAGTATGCATATTGCTTAAGCCCAGTTTCTGATTATTTTTGAGTTTCTTGTAATGATATACAGTATAATCTACTATACCATTTTAATGAAGCAAGGATGATTATAGAATATAATTTGACCCATAAAGTTGTATCATACACAACACGCTCTTGTTCATGCTGTACAGTAACCAACACAGAAGAAGCTCAACTCTGAAAAAGAAAAATTCATAATTCCCCAACCACAACAACATAACCCAACCCCCCCCCCCCCCCCCCCCCACACACACACACACAAAAAAAAAATAATCACCCCGTGCTCTTAGTGATGATGGCCTTGAACATAGCCTAGACCACAATAGTTGCAGATATCTGGCTCGTCTTTGTCAAGGCTTATGAATTCAATTGGATGCCCAAGTGCAGGATTAGTGTCTGAAACGAAATGACAAAATATTAAAGGAAATAAATTCCGTTGTAGCCTAGTAATAATAGCATAAAAAATGAATGCTCCAACATATCCACAAATTTAAGAAATGTAAATTGACAGGCAGGAAAATCATTCAGAGTCTGTGCATTTTCATGAAGTAGACTAGATTGAGAATGATAAATGATAATACAAACAATATTTATAGTTAGTCAAAAATTAGCAGAGAATCATGCTTTAGAATACAATTTTTCTGTTAAAATATACTTGTGCAGAACCGTCAAACCGGACATTGCTCAGCTGAAATCAAGGTAGTTGCAAATTGCAGCTGCTACCTAAGGAGGCTAAATTAAGGGAATCAATAAGGATGCAGCTGTCCAAGGCATCTTTTTCAGCCCTTTTTCATCAGCAAGGTTTTGAACATCTAGATGCACTACCTTGAACATCAAGTTGGTAAAAGTTTCATTGACATAAAGCACTGAGAATATTTCTTTATTGGCTACATAAACTTCAAAGGTTCCTAAATGTTACTACTGAAAAAAATTCTCTCTCCTAAACTCCTTCAGTCAAAATCAAAAAGTGTGCTCTGCCTTGATTCAATTAACACCAAAAAAATACAAAATGATTTTTTTAACTCAGTGAATCACTAAATTGAATGCATTGTAAATCAAGAAAACACAAATCCTGAAAATTTGTAATTACATAACAATTAAAATGATAAAATCTTGCGAATGCTTCATAACAAATTATTAAACACAATCAAAAAGTGTGTTCCTCATGAATGAACAACTATTCCAGTAATAATATCTTCATCACAAGGCTAAAAAGGAATCTGAAAGATTTAAAGGTACTAAATTGTAGCTTCAAATAAACTAAATAGATATGTAACTCCTAATATATAGTGTAATTCAACAATTGAACTTTTTATTGTCCCTCACAAACATAAACATCAATAAAAGGACAAAGCAAAATATGTGCCTAATTATGCAGTAAAACTTAAACTAAACTTCTGAACACCGATATGATATATAGTAATACACATTCTTATTATGCAGAATAATTCACCATTCAATATGAAGACACACATTTAACATTTTCTTCTAATTATTTCCATGGAGAAACATAATCATTGTAAAAACTAATTTTCAAATAAAGCTAATCCAATATTAACTTCAAAGAATTTAATCAAATCTGTATGGCCCAAACCTGTAAAACCGAAAAAAAGAAGAAGTTAAAAGCAGCTAAAGCAAACTTACTGGAAGATGCTCGACTTAAGCTTCGAATTCTGCCAGATGAGGAGGGCAACGGCGACGTATCGACATCGGAGCTTCGAATCTTGCCAGATGCTCGATGTAAGCTTCGTATTGACACCGGAGCTTCGAAGATTACACGGAGGAAAGAGAGGGGAGTTGTAGAAGTGATTGCCGAAGGAGTCGAAGTCGCGGCGGCCGACAAGAATGGGTTCAGAGAGGGTGAGAGCGGTGGCTATTTCTGGGAGGAGCGAAGCTCTTCACTGCGATTTGGGCGATTTGGGAGGAGAGAAGATGGGGAGGGTTATAGCGTTTTTTCTTTAAAACAAGTCTACTCAAAACGACGTAGTTTTGGGCATACTGTATAAATAAAAAATTTGTACCGCTGTGCACATCTATTTTTCCATATATATATATATATACACGGACAATGATTCATAATATGTACTACCTCCGTCTCATAATAAGTGATGTTTTAGATGATTTTATTTGTCTCAAATTATTTGATGTTTTAGAAAATCTAGGAGCATTAATTATAATATTTTCAAAATTATTCCTCATTACTCCTACTTTAATACCTAAATGCTTTTAACTCTCTCTCTCTCCTTATTAACACAAAGGGTATTATAGACAAATGATACTATATTTAATGTTATACAATCATTTTATTAATGATTGTGTCCAACTCTAAAACATCACTTATTATAGGACGGAGGGAGTATTTTTTATGAATCAAAATTTGACAAATATCATATCTACCTTTTATTACAATTATCAAGGGTTAAGATTAAAAAGAATGACCCGGTTCTAACGGACATGGTTAATTGTTTTTTTTGGGACCATTATGCCCCTAGTAGGCCAAGTCGACGCAGCAAAAAAACAGCATATTATTGCCTCTTCCGCTAGTGATTCTATCGGAGCATGTTTGTCCAAGTTCCTCATTAAGATTGGATATACGTGTCAATGCTGGTGTGTTGGTTGCGGCATGGTACATATGCAAGTCATTGTTTATAACCACGTGCCAATGCTGGTGTGAACTATGCATAGACTGCAACACACAAACTGGAACCACGGATATAGACTGCAACGCACAAACTGAACCAATGAAATCTGCTGCAATACAAACTGAACCAATGGAATCATTTTAAGACTATTCACCCGAGTTAATAAGGAGTAAATATGGAGTATGTAATAGAACAAATAAAGAGTATAAACATCAATAATCTGATTATATTGTATTACTATCCGTACTTACGTGAGAAGGAGAAGGGGAGAAGAGATTGTCGGTGCTAGAGAACGGAAGAGGTAGAGGGCGTGCTCGGGAGGAGGAAGAACGGAGGAGGATCTGAGGGTGTGAGAGAGAGCAATTTTTTTTCCTTTGAAGTTAAAGAGGATATAATGGACGGTGAGATTTATCCCAAATTTTGGACGATCTTGATCGTTTAGTAGGGTGAGCGGAAAATTCAAAATCAATTGTGTTTTGTTAATTAGATTACTTCCATGGTTTTACAAGAGAGAACAGTAGCATATTTATAGCATATGTACAAGAACATTACAAATACAAGGATTAAAATTGAAAAACTAGACAACCGAGAGAATCAATGTTATCCCAAATTTTAGACGATCCTGATCGTTTAGTAGGGTGAGCGGAAAATTCAAAATCAGTTGTACTTTGTTAATTAGATTACTTCCATGGTTTTACAAGAGAGAACAGTAGCATATTTATAACATATGTACAAGAACATTACAAATACAAGGATTAAAATTGAAAAACTAGACAACCGAGAGAAGCAATGTGGTTGTTATAAAATACAATAATACCAGCGGATCCATTTTAGTAGACACGCACTACTTCAGTAACATCTAGTAAAACTAGTTGATGCACTTCAAGTAACATCCATCCCATAGCTTCAAAAACTGCAACCCATTTCAGTATCAGTAGTACCCATCCCATAGTTGCATTCAAAAACGACAACTCATAACACAAATTGAAACCCATAACAATACATATTACATAAACAGAAACAATAAACAAATATCCAATAAACAAACAACTGAAAATAAACTGAAATAAGTGTTTGGGGGTATTGTACTTCTACAGTAAACTGCAGTAATTCTCAAGATTCAAAAAAACTGAAAGAAGTGTATGTAGAAGCACAAAACTAGGCAGTTTCAAACACTGCCGGCCGGTCCATATTGTAATTCTTAAGATCCAAAAAAACTAACATTATCACCAGACACCAGCTAATTAATTCTTACAAAAGCCCGACCTGCTAATTGCCACTTACTTTTCTCTGGCTGGTTATTTTTATAAACCCAGCAAAGCTACTTGAAGCCCTATCTATTCTTCTTCCTCTAACATTCAATATTACTAGTCTGAATTGCAGTGATTACAGCACCAACTTCCTGCATATATTGTCATAAGACCATGTGGAAGCAAAATACTTGACAAACACTATATTGTACGGTCTGTTTTAACAAGACTGATAAACGTTGGTACTTTTATTATATTTAGTAAGAGTACATCATCCTAATATATATACATGAGTTTGGAGAGTTCTCAAGTAACATAAATACTTGAATAATTATCTCATAATTCAAATTCTACTCTATCCTAATCCTAATGTAACAATAAGATAAAATTACAATTATCTAGAATTAACTAATTGTAGTTATATTCTCTAATACGCCCCCTCAAGCGAAACGGAGGTAAGCGGAGCTTGAGCTTGAACTTGAAAAAATAGTCATGCGACTGTAAGACTAGTGAAATAATAATGCCTCGAAGCATAGAGAACACGAACAATTTCCATGAGAGATTAAATAGAAACATAAGATGCATGATAAGTATTTCGTATAATCAATAAGACTGGAACATGCTGGGTTGTTTGCACACTTGCAACAAATAGGGACTTTCTTGTGCTTTTTGTATATATTAGACTTCCAGAAACACTTAGAAAATTCCATTAATCCATCAAAATATGAAATGTGGGATGTATCAAGTGAAAACATTCGCTCATTTGTTAAATGAGGTGAAGATGATGAACAAACTAAAAATGAATCCTTGAAGATGTTCGAGTAAGAATGAGAATATCCATTAGTTGCAGAGAAAAATGAGAATAATAACTCAGACTTGGGACTAGTACAATTTGCGAGAATAACCATTCGCTCATTTATTTATCTTTTACTGTTTTTTGTATTTTAATTTATACTTTTAGTTTTTATTTTTAAAAATTCTAATATTAAGAATACATATAATAATGGTAAGATATTAACTTTTTTTCTGAAAATAATTTTTTACATAATTTTTTTTTTAAAAAGCTATTTTTTTAAAATATAAAGTTTTGTTTTCTTATTTATTTTTTTTGAATCTATATTTTATGAAACTTTACTCATTTTGAAAAAAATAAATATTTTTTTCTTGAAATAATAAGTATTTCTATAACTTTTTAAAATTAATATTTTATTTTAAAAATAATAAATTATTATTATTTTAAAATATTAAAAATTATTATTATTTTAAAATTATTAAAAAATATTTTATTTTAAATAATTAAATATAATTTTTTTAAATAATATTTTCTTTAAAATTATTAAAATAATTATTTTAAAATAATTATTTTATTTTAAAATATTAAAAATATTTATTATTTTAAAATTACTTTAAAAATAATATTTTATTTTAAATATTAAATATAATTATTATTTTTAAAATAATATTTTATTTTAAATATTTATTTTATTTTAAATATTAAAATTGAGGTTGAGTCAAACTGGGCAGGGTTGGGTCAAAATGGGTCGGATTGGGGTCAAATCGGGTAGAAGGGACGAAAACGCCAAAAAAATATCACTTTAAGGACCTAACTGACGAAAAATGAACTTTAAGAACGACTTTGAAAGTGAGTGACAACTTGAAGGAACAGAAGTGTCATTCAACCGTGAAAAAACTCGCCTGATTTTCAAGTTGTTCTGGTTGAACATCTAGAAGTTCCTGCTCATTTCTATCAGCTAGTTCTGTGGCTTAAAGTTTCAGTCTTTTTTAAACTAGTTTTCAGACTTTTTATCACAATTTGCACTGCTCTCAAGAGATATCTTCATCTGTAAAATGAGTACTGAAAATTGTTAAAAGTATGTTTTAAATTTCTATTATTGTTTCAAAAATTTGTTCGACTCCAAATTATGCTAACCACATAACTTTTCCCTCCAAGATAATGGTTTGCTAATCTTTTCAATTTGGATTCATCAAAGAAAACTAATTATTGTATAGAGTTTAAAAACTCTCAGAAAACAAAATACAGAGATTAAAAACCCTCTGAAAATTGAGGATCAACCAACCCCCAATAATTAATTACAAGCAAAAGTACGATATTTTGCACAAATTCTGAAGGTCCAAATAAACATGACCCACATCCCTTCACATCCCTTCCCCTCCTATATTTTCCCTTTCCGTCCCATCCCTCCAAACTTACAAACGTAGTGTAAATGTCATGACCCACATGCATGTGACTTAATTTCTACAGTACTCTATTCGTTCCTTAAAAATTGTAGTTTTGACAAAAAGTACACAAACTAATAAATGGGATAAAATGACAAAATTAGCATTTCTCTTCCTTTAGTTATAAGAGATGTATTGTAAAAATTAAAACAAGGGCATATTTGAAAAAAACATACAAAAATTATATTGAATTCTTAAAACTGCATTCTTTAAAGAATAATTTTTTTTCTTTAAAACTGCAGTCCTTAAAAAACAGAGGGAGTAATTAAAATTGGCATTCGAACTGAAACAATTAAAGCATCTATAGTAAGTGTACTTAAATACACAGAGTCGACATCACACAATGGGGGTGATTTTCATATATTGGCAATAACACGTGTTGATTATTAAGTGTCCACTTAACATGTGTCCTTAGTGCACATGCTAAGCACACAGTTCAAGAGAATATTCTCTTGAATTGTGTATATATTCTCTTGGATTTTACATTTGCACCAAGTTCAAAAGAATATACACACAATTCAAAAAAATATTCCTTTAAACTGTATGCTTAGCATATGCCCTAAAGGCACGTATTAATAAATTCTTTTCATGTATCCACGAGAATAGTTAATATATAGTACGTGTTGATTATTCCGTGTATTCAGGAGAACAATTAGTAACACGTGGTGATCATTTCGTATATTCAGGAGGGCAACTACTAGTTAGCATAGATAAAGAGTCCGGACAGTTAGATTATAACTAACATGTATAAATACAAAATGTATATAGATAGGTTTATAATTGTATAAATTGTTAGAAAACACAGGCTTACAAGTTCAGCTAAATGACATATTTTATTAGCATCAATGAACTGGCTTTAAATAGCTACTGGAAATACAAAATCACATCTCAACAATCCTAGATTGTGGTGAACCAGCTGAGGACTTGGTCTAACTAAAACAAACTCAACAAATTGACTGACTCTCTAACTCTCCTAAAACATAGGAGTTTATTTGACTAAACAAAACAAACTTTGACTAACAAGAACTTCTAACCACTTAAAACATATCTCAACAATCCTTCTCCTAAACTGAAGCTGCTGAGAGCAGTTCAGTTTACTTCCTTTTTGGCCACGACTCCAAGCATTTTCCGAAGCCTTTCAAATGCTCCTAACTTCAGGAGTTTTGTGAATATGTCCGCGAGCTGGTCACTACTCCCACAAAATTCAAGTTTCACAACACCATCCTTTGTAAGATCTCGAATGAAATGAAATCTCACATTGATGTGTTTGCTCTACCATGAACACAGGATTCTGGTTAATTTAATTGTAGAAGTATTGTTACAAATAAAGTAACACACCTACAATGATCATAGCCAAGACTATTAAGAATTCTTTGCATCCATACACACTGACAAACGCAAGCTGCAGCAGCAACATATTCCGCTTCCGTAGTCAACAATGTTACAATAGGCTGTTTTCGTGAAGACCAAGATACTGCCCCAGCACTCAACATAAACACGAAACCAGTTGTACTTCGAGAATCATCAACATTACCAGCATAATCACTATCACAATATCCCACCAAATCATCAAGCCTTCTCTTCTATAGTATACTCCTTTATCAACAGTTCCTCTGAGATAACGTAGAATCCTTTTAGCTGCTGCCCAATGTGCTTCTTTTGGATGAGCCATAAATTGACTGATGAGACAAACTACATACATAAGATCTGGTCTAGTAGCAGTCAGATACATGAGGCTGCCAACAAGTTGCTTGTACTGAGTTTCATCTACCTCAACTCCACCTCCTCTTTTGACAATTTTGAACCAGGCATAATTGGATTCCTCACGGGATTACTCTCTGTCATTCCGAATCTGTCTAGCACTTCCTTAGCATATTTACTCTGACACAAATGTATCCCTCCTGCTCCTTGCTTAACCTCAACACCCAGAAAGTATTTCATTTCTCCTAAATTCGTCATTTCAAACTTATGCATCATTGACCTTTTAAATTGTCAATCATAACACAATCATTTCCAGTAAAATAAGATCGTCAACATAAAGACTTACGAATCAAAATTTTACCTTTTCCTTCAACTTTCACAAATAGTGTGTGCTCATAGCTGCATTTTTCGAAGCCTGACTCAGCAAAGTATCCTTCAATCTTGCTATACCATGCCCTTGGTGCCTATCGTAAGACATAAAGTGCCTTTTTCAGCTTATAAACTTTATCTTCCTCACCTTCTTTATGTAACCAAGGGGCTGATCCACATAAACAACTTCATTTAACTCACCATGCAAGAAAGCGCTTTTAACATCAAGTTGTAACACGATCCATCCTCTTTGAGCTGCCAATGCTAGCACCATTTGATTGTGTCCCAATGAGCCACTGGAGCAAACATCTCACTGAAATCTATCTCGTGCACTTGTGCATAGCCCTTTGCCACCATTCCGTGCTTTACACTTTTCAACTTCCCATTCCTCATCAAGTTTTGTTTTATATACCCATTTCACACAATCCTTTTTGCTCCCATAGGTAAGTCCACTAGCTCCCACGTCTTGTTTTTCACTATGGCTGCAATTTCAACATCCATTGCTTTTCTCTAATTAAGACTTAATGCAGCCTCTTCATAACTTGTAGGATCCTCATTAGAAATAAACATAGCAAAGTTCTGTAAATTTTCTTCTTCAGACAAACCTTCCCCGCTTTCATAGTCTCTCATCCATGTTGGAAGCCTTGTAACTCTTCTAGCTTCAGCTGCTTCTTCTGGTGAACTTTCACGAGTATTGCTGCTATTAGAACTTACGTCATTACTGTCGGCTTCAGCATCATTTTGCTCTTCATCTGCTTCACTGTCACCTTAATCTTCTACTGCATTTCTTGCTCTTCATTCTCACCCCAAGTAAGCACTTCTAGATCAGTTTCTTTTTCACTCCAATCCCAAATGTTGCCTTCATCAAACACGACATCTCTACTGGTCACTACCTTCTTTGCAATAGGATCGAAGAGACTATAAGCCTTTGACTCCTCAGTGACACCGAGCAAAATGGCTTTGAAGCTTTTGTCTTCAAGTTTTGTTCTCTTGACATCCGAAACATGCACATGGCCTATGCATCCAAACACTCTGAAATAATCAACATTGGGCTTACACCACTCCAGCTCTCTTACGGTGTCTTGTTCTTTACGGCTACTGTAGGACTTCTGTTAAGAACATGGACTGTCCATCTCACAGCTTCTAGCCAAAAAAAACTTTGGTATCTTCTTCTCTGTGAGTAAGCATCGCACCATATTCATTATAGTACGATTCTTACGCTCTGCTACTCCATTTTGCTGGGGTGTGTAAGCAACTGTAAGTTGTCTTTTGATGCCCTGAGTAGTACAAAACTCGTTGAAATCCTTTGAGGTGAGCTCACCACCTCTATCTGTTCTCAAGCAACAATATACAATCCTCTCCTCCTTTCAACAGAGTTTTTTAATTACTTTAAACATCGCAAAGGCCTATTCTTTTCAACAAGAAAATACACCCCATATCCTCCTTACTATAGTCATCAATAAAGCTAATATGTACCTCTTTCCATTGTTTGAAGATGGAGTTATGGAACCACACAATCAGCATGTATAAGTTGAAGCCTTTTCGAAGCTCTCCACTTACTTTTCTTAGGTATGGCATCTTTGTGTTGTTTTCCAACTATGCAGCTTGTACATACTTTGTTTGTAGGCTTAAGTTGAGGCAATCCCTTCACTAAATTCTTGTGTTGCAAGGTACAGAGATTCTTATGACTCAAGTGGCCGTACCTTTGATGCCATAGCTCAGTGATGTCCTCTGTGGTAGTGTTGAGACAATTGATTGTTGGGCAGCTATATGTGCAAGCACCACAAACATACGATTGTTGTCATCTCTGTTTGCATGATAAGACCATTTTCTTGTGATAGACTTTGCAAGCTCCATCTAAATTAGAATAGCTAGACCTTTCTCTTGAAATTGACCTATGCTGAGCAGATTATTTTTCAGTTCAGGAATATAATAGACGTCAGACACTACTGCTTGACATCTCCAACTTGTAGCTTGACACAACCCTTGCCCATCACAACCATTCTCATGTTGTTTCCAAGCTTCACAGAGTGCCTGTAATCTTCATCGAATTCAGCGAACCACTATTTGTTCCCTGTCATATGATTGCTGCAGCCTGAATCAAGAAACCACACCTCTTTTCTACTTGATTTGTTCTCTTCCACAAAAGTCATTAGAAGCAGTTCTTCCTCCTCATCTATTTCGGCATAATTGGCAGCCATTTCCCACTTTGGACACTCATACCGAATGTGCCCCAACTGATGGCACTTAAAACACTCAATGGTTGCTTTGTTCAGACCTCTACCTCTGCCTCTGCCTCTCATAACTCCACTGCCTCCAAAACCTCCTTGTGCTCTCCCTCGTCCTCCTGTGTCTTCATATGACACCTTCAGTGCTTGCTCATCTCCTCCAGCTTTTCTGAATTTTTGCTCATGTACAAGCAAAGAACTTTGCAATTGATCATAGTGAGGCGATCAATATCCTTGATTTTCTCGATTGAGCACACGATGTAGTTGAATCTTTCTGTGAGTGTACGCAGAAATCTTCTCAATAATCTTTACATCTGGCATGTCGTCTCCACAGTTTCTCATATCATTAGCTACAACCATCACTTTGCTAAAGTAGTCGGTTACAGATTCTCCGAGCTTCATCTCCAGTAATTCAAAATTTCTGCGAAGAATTTGGAGTTGAGCCCTTGGAACCCTTTCATTGCCTTGATATTTGATCTTCATTGAGTCCCACAGTTGCTTGGCAGTTTCTTTCTGAGTAATGGTCTTTAGAATGGACTTGTTGATGGACTGTAGAAGGTAGTTCTTAACCTTCAAGTCTTTCAATGATGTTCTTCTAGAGTTTTGGTCTGGCTGGCTATCAACACGGCTGTGGAGGAAGGCTCTGTGTATCCCGGATCTATGATGCTCCAGTATTCTTTCGATCTGAGGAGGTTCTCCATGAGCATACTCCAGTAATCATAGTCACCGTCAAACTTGGGGATGCTTAGCAAATTCTATCCATCATTGGCCATCTTCGGAGTTGTCTTCTTCACCACATCTGTTTTCACTTTCACACTCTTTCTTCACACACACCACACAAGTTGTCTTCTTCAACACACTCTCTGTTTTCACTTTCACACTCTTCTTCTCACACACCACACAATGTTTAATCTCTCTCACACAGGCCCCTTTCTGGCTCTGTACTTCAATGTTAGAAAACACAGGCTTACAAGTTACGCTAAATGACATATTTATTAGCATCAAGAACTGGCTTTAAATAGCCACTGGAAATACAAACCACCAAATCTCAACAATCCTGAGATTGGTTGAACCAGCTGAGGACTTGGTCTAACTAAAACAAACTCAAAAATTGATGACTCTTTAACTCCTAAAACATAGGAGTTATTTGACTAAACAAAACAACCTTGACTAACAAGAACTTCAACCACTTAAAACATATCTCAACATAAATAGTGTGAGATATTCATTGTAAAAGCATGTTTTGTAAGATAGTTTAGTA